>SKCR01026489.1:0-275098 GCA_019454045.1 Zanthoxylum bungeanum
TCTACTTCTACCTAATTACATAATACAATAAGAGAAACCTCATATACATTGAGGGGAATTAGGTGAGAAGAGAATATAAAGAGATAAAAGAGATAAGGCTGGACACGCAGGTCCAATTATAAATTCTAAATTTATAATAATTTCTAAAATTACCCTTCCCTTCTAATATCCATCCGATATACACTATTCATTCATCACATACATATATATTCAATCAAGACATGCTATACAACCAATCAAATCCAATTAATTAGTCTTTGTTTAAGTGATCATCCAATGTTTAAACAACAGTTGATTTTGCGCGAGTCCAACTCGTTTGAGAATAAGTATATAAGGTACGAATTCACGAATTATATCGAACTACTCGTTAAATCCAATTTAAGTCGTATCCAATACTAATTCAATTTATTTAATTCCAAATTAAATATTTACACTTTTAATGTGCTTTAAAGACTTAGATTCTAAATCTTATCTAATTGGGTCTCCAAGCCCAACTAACATCCAATGTTTGTTTAATTAAAGTCCGATGGGCTTTCAATTGATTATAAAGGCTTGGGCTTTGGTCAATGTGGGTCAAACCCAATTACCAAGCCCAAATAAGGAATCACCCTTAAATGCCATAAAATCAATTTCAAGTCCATAAGGCCCAATTAAACATTAAAGCCCATTAATTAAATTTTAATATTCCAAATTTTAAAATTCAATTAATTAAAGTGTAAATCCATGATTAATTCATTAAACCAAATATTTCCAAAACACCAATTTAATTTATTAATCATCATATGTTCAAAACACATGTCCAACATTTATTTGAACAAAAATCAAGTCCTTAACATGCCATATTGCATTCGGCCAAGAGGGATTTTTGGTTCGATTTGTTTTTCAATCCGATTGAATCACTAATCTAAGTCCCGTATATGTTTTAAGTCATCTAATGAACTTGTAAACAAAAATTCCAATTCAGTGCAAGGACCTCCATTTTCGGTCAAAGTAACAATTTTGGGGGAAAAAATCATCCAATGCATTTTTCTCAAAATTGATCATGTATAACATCATATTTCATACATATAATCATACTTAAGTCATCTAATGAACTTATGCATGAAAAATTACAATCCAGTGGAAGGACCTCCACATTCGGTCAAAGCATCATTTTGGGGAAAAAATCATCCAATGCATTTTCTTAAAATTGATCATGTATTACATCATATATCATACATATAATCATACTTAAGTCATCTAATGAACTTGTGCATGAAAAAATTACAAACCAGTGGAAGCACCTCCACATTCGGCCAAAGCAACCATTTTGGGGAAAAATCATCCAATGCATTTTTCTCAAAATTGGTCATGTATTACATCATATATCATACATATAAGCATACTTTATCATCAAATTCACAAGAACATGCTTCAATCAATTTTCCCCAAATAAATCCTAATGTATTTCATGCTTAAACATGGCTCCATGATACCATTGTTGGTTTCTATAATTAGTCCCAAAGAAAGTATAAGCCAAAGAAATACACAAATTTATACATGTATAGCTTGAAGCATGGCAGAATCATACTTACAAAGCTTGTGACGAAAATTGATGAAGAAAAATCCTTGAGTCTTCAAGGTAGAAACTTTCGGCCAAGAGCATAAAGGGAGAGAAGCTTCAAGTCTTCAAGTGTTCCAAGCTCCAAGGTTGTTTCCCTATCACCTCCTTTGATCCCTCAATGTGCTAGCAAAAATGGAGAAATGAAAAACAATTTTTCTGCCCTTATGGAAGCTCACGGCGTGAGCAAGAAGAAGAAGAGGGAGAGAGGCTTTTGGTTTTCTTTTCACTTTTTATTGTTTCAAAAACGTGAAATGATGATAATAACAATTACCAAAAAATTTTGGTAAAAAACCCTTCAAAAACCGTGAAAAGGTTTTCCCTCCCAAAAGCCATTAAATGGCCTCACCAAATTACATTGAGAATAGTGACAATGTATCATCCCATAAAGGTGACTAGATACATCCATCAACTAGTCGTGTCAAGTGATGAGACTCGCGATGTGATTTGCGGGTCCCACTCGTTTCAAAATACGAATGTGTCCGCAAACACTTTCGGGCTTGGTTCGCTAATTCCGAATTAACGAATTTCCGTCGCGACGTGAATTAAATAATTACGCCTAGCGAAATTACTATTCACATCGCTAACGAATTAATTCTAAATTAATTCGTTTGCCCGAATTAAAATCCGATTTTAATTTCGCGTCGAAATCTAATTTCGTTAATATATCGAATATATTATTTTATCGATTAATTCCAAATTAATCGTTCTCTCTCCTAATAGGCATTTTATCCAAGATAAAGTTTCTCCGTAATAATCCAAGATTAATAAAGTTCGAATCAAACATCATAGGTGAATCTTCAGGAAGCGACCCAAGAGATCTCCGGATATGTTGGCAGTAAATACGGTCGTTGGATAATCCAAACACGTACGTACCTCGTACTACGTTTGTACCGATTTACAAGACAAGGTTGGCTTCTAGCAAAGCGCCATGCCTACCCAATTCTCCAGAAATATTCTTATTGGAATATTAGATCTTTATCAAGCGTAGTATACCGTAGTATCGCGTACATCGATCCAGTATCGGATGATCATATGTTAGGCCTGGGGCTGGAAATGTGTCTGCCCCGTACGAAACATATATCGGACATCAAACAACTAGTCTCTTTAAATCGGACAATCCTGACCTAGTCATATTGTCCCAACGGTGCAACCTTTTATAGAGTACTAGTTCTGTATCCTGCGTGATCATCATCTCCATATGTCTGAAGTGATACTTCTATCTTGACATCACATCCAGTACACTACGATTCTCGATAAACCCAGAAGAGGCGTACACAGAACCGGTTAAAGCCCCGAACCACCAAAACCAAAGTTTACCGATTGTTGCAAGTACTACCGATGCAAGTCTCAGGTTAAGACCATATACACCTACCCTGATGCGGCCTCCCATAGACACGCAGACATACTACCAATGGGATTCCGCGGGGTCTATCCAGAGCGAAGCTGTTTTCCGTACCATCGATAAAACACAACCTCCTATCGCACTTGCATAAGCATCCAATACTTAATATATATGAGAACTATGCCGTTGTGCCATCACAACTCGCACAAGTGCAATACTAGTCTATTCCACATTATCGATGTCCAATCTCGATAATACTCCGACTAGGGATATTTAATGATTAAACCTTTTATATTGATACTGTCTCATATCATCTCAATACGGAACTAATCATATGGACTTTTGCCATTAATATATCAAAGTAAATAATTTTACAAACCGGCAAAAGGCAATTTCATTATCACATAGTTGATTTTGTACAATAATACAATATAATTTACAAAACAATGACGCTATGGGTCATAATGTCTAACAACAATAATAATTACCATTAACCAAATTAAAATGAAGATGTGGTTATTTTATTATAAGTAATAAAATTTATTATCTAATACATTTTTCGGACTTCGGATTGGTGCTCAAGCACCAACTCCAACAGCAACCTCACTATAACATATCTAGTTATTGGAGTTTTATAAATAGATCCAATAGTGTAATGAGTACATCTTAACTCATTTCGAATTGCAATACAATTAGTCTATTAAAAAAACCGTAAAAATAAGAAGTTTAGTCATTGCTATCACTTATCAATATTTAGAAAGACAGAAAATAAAAACTAGAACAAAAACCATCAATATAACTTCATAATAGTGTTTTCAAGATACTCCATCGACTAACATTGATAGAAACTAGAATCCATAACATTTCATCAGATAATATAAATGAAAATCGAAATACAAATCATTTCGTCAGATGCCAATGACAGAAATCAATATCCACAATAGTAAATCAGATAACAGTAACAAAAATCAGAATCCAAAAAAGTTCATTAGATAACAGTGACATAAATCAGAATCCAAAGCAGTACATCAGATAACAGTGATAGAAATCAGAATCTAAACCAGTACATCAAATAACAATAAAAATCAAAATCCAAAATAGTGAATCAGATAACAGTGATAGAAACCAAAATCCAAAATAGTTCATGTATAGAGATGTGTCTGCATTCATATCATGCATATACGAGTATGTACAGAAGGTCCGAGAACAAACTCAACCGGACGAGACCTTATTCCTGTTGGAGTTGGCGTCGGGAGCGCCAATTCGAATAATGTATTATACATTATATTTTATTATTTACTAATAAAATAACTATATTTTCATTTCAAACCTTATTAATGGTAATGTCATTTTACATATTAGATTGATATATAAATACGCTAAGAATGACATCGACATTAGAATAGTCATGTAGTAATACTGGACATCGGGTCTGATATTGGGATGTTATTACTATTATAAACTATTCTTAAAGTAAATATTCATAGTCGTTAGTTTTCGAATACAGTTGACTTCCTATAACCTAGAAGACTAGCACATGTCGTATATTGGAATTTAAGTTTCAATGGTTTAGCTAGATGTACCATGAGCAAGGGAAGCTCATACAGACATATGGATATTCGTTTGAGCAAATATTGAATGACTCAATATGTTTCCTAATAGTTGGAAGAACACACTACTATCAATAGGAATATCCTCGAGTCTAGTAGCATATGTGATCCTTTCACTGTAGGA
Organism: Zanthoxylum bungeanum; assembly: GCA_019454045.1. Lineage (NCBI taxonomy): Eukaryota > Viridiplantae > Streptophyta > Magnoliopsida > Sapindales > Rutaceae > Zanthoxylum > Zanthoxylum bungeanum. Next base: position 4,680 of record SKCR01026489.1, read on the forward strand.
TAACATTGATTTATATGTAATCCTCCACACTTTGATGCCATATATGTCAAAGACCTTTCATGGTCTGACCGCTAGATGTTCGTTGGGTGTGGACCGATGCACTCGTTAATCAAGTGTGTATCAAGATAGTATTCGTCGGCCTGTATGTGTACCGTAAAGTGTTTAGGTATCCATGTGAGTAAGTCACGATTCTTAAGACTTTGGCCAAACCCGATCACCTAGGATTGATCCCATATATCAGAAATGATGTTCTGATTAATTGTAAAGAATCATGAACATGTCGACAATTTGAGATGTCCGCCTCGAAAACTTGCTGGTATAATTTATATTTCCTAAGCACAACTTGGATAGCCTATGAACGGAGGGATTGTTAAACATATGTGATGACCTCGACTTGTATAGTTCAAAAAGGTCGTTCGTGTTCTTCGCTAATTCAGAGGTGGCTGAATTGTGTACCTATTAGAGAGTCCCATAATATGAAGTGTACTCGTTGAGCACTTGAATAACCGATAATGTTTGATAATAAATAATATTTGATATTATAATTTTCAATTAAACTTATTAAGTGTTATTGGATAACATTAATTATTTACTTTGACCCAATTGGATTAATCCAAAATCACATAAGGGCTTTGTCGTAATTTCATAAATATCTCTACCATTAGAGGATATTTTGGTAATTGTAAAATATGTAATAATAGGTGTATTTGGCTTGATTTAATGGATTAAATCAAAGTGGTAAACAATGAAATAATCAATTAGTAAGACTTTGTCTCGATTTAATTGGATTAAATCAAAGTGGTAGATAAAGGTGATCAATCACCCTAATTATACATATTTGCAAAAATTGGATTAAGTGCACCTAGAAGTTTATTATTATTTTTATTAATTAAAAATTACATAAGCTTCACTATAAAAGGCAAGCTTGAGCAAGTTTTTAATTAATCTTGAGAAAGCTAAAACAAGCACATATTAGAGATATTAGCATAAGTAAAAGAAGTGTTTATAGAAGTTTTGGAAGTTCTCTACAAATTTCAATAAGGAGAAGAAGATTGGATCTTGGAATCAAGCTTGCTAGGTAAGTTTGATCATCTCTAAAGCTATGTTCTTATTAGTGACTTATCATTAGTGAAACATATAGTGATGTATTATGTATTGGATACATAATAACATAGCTTGAAGTTGAAAGTAGCCTAATGAATTGTGTATGGATGCTTTGAAAGCATAAAAATAATATGCTTGTGATTTGGTCAAAATATTTATATTGGACATGAACATAAAATTAGAGTTTGGAACTCTAGATGAAAGCTTGGAGCTATGGCTACCATTCTAAAACCACTTGCCCACCTTTGAGTGACCTATAATTGTTCAAAGGTTACTTCATTGTGGGATTCTAATTTGATTTATGTTTTGGATTCAAAATTTACTCGTGTGTGTATTTAAAATAAATTTATATTTTTATAAAATATTTGAAATTTTGAAAAACATGATTTTTCTTATAATATGTGTTAATGTTGGTTTTGATGTTAAAAATTTATTTTTGATGTTTGGAAGTGTTTAGAGAAGGTTATAAATATATTGGGTTAAATAACCAAATATTAGCTCTCATTCCAGCTCTCTGGAATGAGAGTTGATACTTAAAGAAAAAAATTCAGCATTGTGTGACTAGCGCGCGCACTGTGTGATTAGCGCACACGTACTGTTCACTTAGCTTGCGAGCGTGCTGAAATTCGTTATTTCTATTTTTGAGTTTCCGGACTCCGATTCGACCTTGGTTTTTTTCCTATACATCGTAATGAAATATAATATATCATTAAATTATTTAAAAATACACCCATACATGATATCTATGGGTTAGACAACTTATGTTGTGCGGGACACCGATCTGACCCTAAGGGTTCCACAACCGCCCAACAGAATGGTATCAGAGCTGGTCACACAACACATGTTACATGTTTGACATGTATTTGAATCAATACCTCTGTAATTTTAATTTAATTATGCATAAGTCATATTGGATATGCATTGTATGTTTTAAATTAAAATTTTTATTTTGACCCAACCATGTTATGACTTGATTGTCATAAATCTCCCGTGATTAGGTGATTACTTTATTTTAAGTAATAGTATCAATAATGTTGGAGCGCTATTGGATAGTCCGTCTTGTCAATACAGAGATGAATGAGTGCTTATTACTTATGCCCAATACTGTCATTATTGTGAGTGTATAAGTGGTTAGAACTTAGGTCGCTACGGTAAAATATGATGGGATATATGCCCTAGAACTTCATGTAATGTAAATAGAATTATTTGTTATGAAATAAAAGATGCATTATTCATTTATCAAATTTTTTTTTATTTAAATCGCATACTGTAAATTATCTTGTTTATCTTTGATTACTCATGTGTCTTCAGACTTAGTGTATGAGTGTCATATACAAGAGAATTTAAGTTAGAAGTTAGTAATCTAAAACAGTCTATAGAAAGCAGACAAAACAGGTACTTTATTTGTGGTTTATCTATAGTTGCGATTCATTCTATAATTGTATGGCGACCTTAATCCAGGATCGTCCATGTGGTGACATGAGAATGAAAGCACCTTGTATGATGTGATCATATAGGACTGGACCCAGATGGAAATACATTTTTAAAATATTCGTTAAATAAATAAAATCATTTAATCTACTGCATGGTCATATATGAATTGATCTGAATCCAGAGTGTACTGCGAACTCCTGCATGGCAGGCTATGTACTTTGATTTACAAAGGTGAGGTTGGTGTAGCAATCCCAACCAATAGCTATGTACTTTTGGGACATGGTTTGGTGTGTAGCTAGGGACGTTTTACATAGATATTGAGTTCACTCATTCTCGCGAGAAGTATATGAGTATCTTCCTTAAGGTTTGATTCGGTACTTGAACGATTACATCGCTCAAGTTTTTCTATTATAAATAGAAATATTAATATTCATAATAGTTATGAATAAATTATTTATTAGAGAATCAATAGTATTTAAGGTAAAAATAATTAGAGGGGTATAACAGACAATATGACTCGGCTCTAATTATACTCGTGAAGGGCCAATCCGTATATAATGACTATATCGTAGACACCGACATAGTTCATCATATATTTTCCATCTACGGCAATAAGAGTGCAGCTTCGGGTTTTTGTGGAATAACCCGAAGTTAATAATTCAAAATATTTAATTTAAAAGTTTAATTAATATTCTGGGATTATTGGTGCTCGTAACCGTAGGTCCATTTAGTCCTTGTGCTAGCTCGACTTGCTGTAACAAATTAAATATAATTGGATAGTCCAATTATATACTCACATATATATATTATTATTAATGAGTTTAATAATATATTCTGTCACACATGTAACTTTATATTATGTTTAATATAAGATTTTTATTTAATAAATGATTATGAGATAATCATTTGATTTAATAAGTATATTAAATGGTTTGATATATCATTTATGGTAATGTAGAATTTTTCAAATATAATTTGTAAATATTTAACATCTAATTAATGGCATTTACACCTTATTTTGACAATCAAACATTGTCATTATAATGACAATTAATAAGTTGGCTTTTGCAAAAATTAGATGTGGAAAATCAAATGGTGGTCGAATTTTACAAGAAAATGGCTTAGGGTTTTTGTTCAATTTTGACAACATTTTACCCTAAGTATAAAAGGATAATGATGTTATCCTTTTACCATAACTTTCATAATTGAAAAATCTAGCCATCCATGTTCTTGTTTTCTCTCAAATGTTGAAAGAAAAAGAGCAAGAACAAAAACAAATGGAAATATTCTGGTGTGATATTATTAATCTCTAAAGAGTTTAGAGAATGATTTTGTGAGTCAAGCCCACCATTATTTTTGTTGGTTGCGAGACATAACACTGAAGATCATTCAATGGTGTTGATGGGTTATTTTTTAGAGAAAAATAAGAATTGAAACGCTACTACATCACACACAAATTACAGGCTCTTTTGGGTGAGCTGTTGTTTGAGGGTTGTTCCGAGGCTGCAAAATTACTAAAAAAAGAAGCAAAACATCATGCCAAGTGTTGGTCAGATTCGGCTAAGAAAGGGAGAGAGCATAATTTTTTTCAAGGTTGATCCTGGTGCCTAAGGCGTTTCCGCTGCATGAGGGAAAGCGTTGCCTACAATTGGCATCAAGAACGAGGTTGAAAAGTTTTCTTAACCTTATCTTTTTAACTAAAAGTTTTTGGTTTTAATGATTTATATGAGATATAAATTGTTGGTATGCATATTGTGATGAGTATGCACATTTTAATATTCATGTGATATGTTTTAATGTTCATGTGATTAATGTTTGTTTTAAATTCTTGTGATGAATGTATTGCATTGACCGTTAATTTTTTCCGACTCTTATTTTTGTGTTATTTTTGGTTTTGGGAATGTAAGACCATACAGCCAAATTTATACAAGTGTTGTAAATTTATTTCCTATCTAAAAATTTCAAGTTATAATACACATGGACTTTGTAAGTGTAATTTTTTCCATTGGTATATCAGATGGAAACCCGAATGTAAATTCTATAGCCCATTCCAAATAGACAGTAATGTGGTCTATACTCGGGATACAATTCCACGTACCATTGGAATTTATAATGCACTTACATTAATTAGATAGTTTAATTAAAATTTTATCCATTTGCTGAATTATAAATTTTAAACCTGTTAGTGAACTAATATTTTAAGTGTTAAAATGAATTAGGTCACTAAACCAAACTTAATTGAATTAGTTTAATTAAGTAAAATATTAGTGGAGAGTAATGGATATTAGTGAATAAAATTTGAAGAGTTAAAATTAGTTAGATCACTAATTATACACTAGTGTAAGTAGAGTTATGTTTTGGCCGCGCATAATCTTATGGACACTAGTGAATTAAATATTAAATATTTTACGTAGAAACCTTAAAATATAAAATAATGAGTGGGAGTTGGACATATGACAATATATCATGTTTTCTCCGTTCTTAGTCCGAAAATGTGAGATTCAAAAGGCGCCTCGAGACGGTTTTATTTTTGTCCACCTACGGATGGTGTCTATTTTGGGTCAATATCAAGTTTAGATTTCGAGAGGATAGGAACTCTAGATGCATATGGTGAATTGACTTCACTAGTTAAGTCCAAGGGTTCTGAAACAACGGGTTACACTCACAAAGGAATGATTAAAATGTTAATCGAAATTCCTTGATCAAATCAAATAATGGTTGGTTAATATAGGAATAAGAGTTATTCCTGAATATATTAATAAATTGAGATTGTCTCGATCTATCATACAAATACTTGACCTACCTTACGATGAAACTTTTTGTTGGATGATAGATTTCCATGGCAGAGTAATTTTTTTAGGTTTCTAATTCATTTTACATGATTCATGCATCAAGTTTGATAGATTTCCATGAGGAAGAACAAGAAAAGCTCCAATGATGCCAAGCCCAAAAGAAAGTGTTTCCATTGCAACAAGGATAGGAATTGGAAAAGGAATTGTCCTAAATACCTTGTTGAGTTGAAAGAGAAGAATGTCATAGGTAAATAGGATTTATTTATCATCGAGTCTCTATTAATGGAGGATGATAAATCTGTATGGATTATTGATTCTGGAGCCACTAACCATGTTTTTTCCCCTTTGCAGCTACTTGATTCATGGAATGACCTTGCTGAAGGTGACTACACCACGAGGGTCGGGACATGGGATGTCATTTCAGCAAGAGCAGTGGGAGTTTCTAGTTTAAATTTTTTAAATAATGATTATTTATGTTTGAACAATATGTTATATATTTCTGGTTTTCACATGAATTTGTTTATGTTTCTAAAATTTTGGATAATGGCTTTTCCATTTCATTTAATAATAATTTTGTTATTATTGGTATAAATGGATTAATTATATACACAGGGAACTCTGAAAAGATTTATCACGATGACACATATCTGTGGCATCTTAGACTTGGTCACATTAGCCTTTACCAGATAGATAGGTTGATAAGGAACAAATCTTTACTCTAGTTAAAGCCTGAAACTTTACCAGTCTGTAATCATGTTCTGAAGGAAAGATAACCGAAAGATCTTTTACTAGAAAAGGTATAAGAGCTAGTCAACCGCTTGAGCTAATACATTCGGACATTTGCGGAATGATTAATGTAAAAGCTCAAGGAGATTATGATTATTTCATCACTTTATTGACGATTATTCTAGATATGGGTTTGTTTACCTAATGTAGCACAACTTATATACTTTTGAAACGTTCAAAGAGTATAGTGCAGAGGTTTAGAACCAATTAGGTAAGACGATCAAAACTCTACGATGAGATCAAGAATGAGAATACATTGATAGAGATTTTAAGGAATTCTTAGTTGAGCATTGGATAATATCCCAACTAACAGCACTTGGAACACCACAGCAGAATGATGTTACAGAGAGGAGAAATCGAACCTTACTAGACATGATAAGATATATGTTTAGTTACAGTCACTGCCTAGTTCATTCTGGGGATATGAATTACAAACATCAATATATATCCTGAATGTAGTTCCATCTAAATTTGTTCCTAAGACTCCCTCAGAGTTGTGGAGTGGTCGTAAAGCTAGTTTACGATATTTCCGCATATGGGGCTGTCCAACACATATGCTGAAGAATAATACTACAGAGTTGGAGCAATGTTCTCAGGTGCGCCTTTTTGTAGGCTATCCTAAGGAAACTAAGGGTGGGTTCTTTTATAGTCTAGAAGATAACAAAATGTTTGTGTCGAAAAATGTTACGTTTCTTGAGGAGGACTATATGAGGGAGTTCAAATCTCGAAGTAAAGTGTTACTCGAGGAGTTCTGGTTTGACCAGCATACCATCGTCAACAACTGTTGACAGAAACATAACACCTTCAACATCTGAGCGTCAGATGCAAGTGTGTAAGAATGATCTGTCACCTAGACACAGTGGGAGGATTGTACGACAACGTGATTACTATCTAGGAGCTAGAGAGGCACAAATTATCGCATATAGTGATGGTGTAGATAATCCATTGACCTATCGTAGTGCAATGGATGATTCTGATAAAGAGGAATAGCTTAAAGCCATTAACCTCAAGATAGAGTCTATGTACTCCAATTTAGTCTGGGAACTTGTAAACCAACCTGATGGAGTAAAATTCATAGGTTGCAAGTGGATCTAAAAGAGAAATAGAGGAACAGATGGGAAAGTACAAACCTTCAAAACTAGGCTAGCTAAGGGTTATACCTAGAAAATGGGAATTGACTATGAGGAAACTCGCCAGTGGCCATGCTCAAATCCATCTGTACTCTTCTCTCTATTGCAACATATTATGACTATGAGATTTGGTAGATGGACGTCAAGACTTTATTCTTGAGTGGTAATCTTGATGAGAGTATCTATATGGTACAACCAGATGGGTTCATAGCCCAAGGTAAAGAGCAAAAGGTTTGCAAGCTACAAAGGTCCATTTATGGACTCAAGCAAGCATATCGATCCTGGAACATAAGATTTGATACCATGATCAAGTCTTATAATTTTGAGCAGAATATCGATGAGCCTTGTTTATACAAGCGCGTCATTGAGGGAAATGTGGTTTTTCTCGATTTGTACGTCGATGATATTTTACTCATTGGGAATGATGTAAAAATATTATCAGATGTGAAAACCTGGCTAGCTAACCAATTCCAAATGAAAGACTTGGGATCTAGATTCTTTAATATCGCAAGAGACAACTGCTAGTTATGTCTATATCGACAAGATCCTTATGCGATTTGGGCTGCAGAATTCCAAGAAAGACAGTTTGCCTTATCGGCAAAGAATTCATTTGTCAAAGGAACAGTCTCCTAAGACATCTCAATGTGTTGAGGAAATGAGACATATCCATTATGCCTCAACAGTTGGAGGTCTCATATATGCTATGTTATGCACGATACCATGCATCTTCTTTACATTGGGAGTAGTCAGTAAGTTTCAATCTAACCTAGGATTAGATCATTGGGCGGCTATAAAATATATTCTCAAGTATTTTAAGAGAACGCGAAACTATATGCTTGTATATTCTGGTGAGAATATGATCCTCAAGGGATATACTAACTTTGATTTTAAGACGGATGCCGTTTCTAGGAAATTACCATCTAGATCTATGTTTATCGTAGGTGGGGGGCCATTGTATGGAGAAGCATAAATCAATCTTGTATTGCTGACTCCACCATGGAGGCTGAATATGTAGCAGTTTATGAAGCAACTAAGGAAGCAGTCTGGCTCTGGAAATTCTTGGGAGATTTGGAAGTTGTTCCGGACATGGATAAACCAGTTATACTTTATTGCAATAATAGTGGTGCAGTGGCAAACTCCAAATAACCAAGAAGCCAAAAAATGGGAAAACATTTAGAGAGGAAATATCAACTCATAAGGGAGATAGTTCAAAAATGAGACGTTTATGTCACGAAGATTGCATCCGTAGAGAACATGGCTGATCCTTTTCAAAGACCTTGTTGGCTAAAGTGTTTGAAGGTCACCTAGAGGGTATAGGATTACATTACAGGTCCCATTTGCTCTAGTGCAAGTGGGAGATTGTTGGGATATATACCCTAGAGTTTCATGTAGTATAAACAGAATTATTTGTTATGAAAAAAGATGCATTATTCATTTATCAAAATGTTTGATTTAAATCACATATTGTAAATTATCTTTTTTGCTATTGATTACTCATGTGCTTTCAGACTTAATCTAAGAGTGTCATACACAAGAGGATTTATGTCAAAAAATAGTAATCTAAAATAGTCCATAGAGAGCAGACAAAGCGGGTACTTTGTTTGCGGTTTATCTATAGCTGCGGTCCTTTCTATAATTGAATGCCGACCTTGATCCGGGATAGTTCATATGGTGACATGAGAATGGAGGCACCTTGTATGATATGATCATATATGACTTGACCCAGATGGAAATAAATTTCTTATAATATTGGTTAAACAAAGAAATTCATTTTCATCCACTAGATGGTCATATATAGATTGATCTGAATCCTGAGTGTACTGCAAAATCTTGCATTGCAGACTATGTCCTTTGATTTACAAAAGTGAGGTTGGTATAGCAATCCCGACCAATAACTACGTTCTTTGGGGACATAGTTTGGTGTGTAGTTGGGGACGTTTTACATATATATATATAGTTCACTCCTTCTTGCGAGAAGTAGAAGAGTATCTTCTTTTAGGGTTGATTCGGTACTTGAACGATTAGAGTGCTCAAGTCTTTCTTTTGCAAATAGAAATATTAATATTCATAATAGTTATGAATAAATTATTCATTAGAAAATTAATGGTACTTATGTAAAAAATAATTAGACGGGTATAACAGACAATATGAATCAGCTCTAATTATGAGATACTCATGAGGGCCAATCCGTATATAATGATCATATCGATGGACACCGATATAGTTTGACATATATTTTCTATCTACGACAACGAGAGTGCAGCTTCGAGTTTTTAGTGGAATAACCTGAAGTTAATAATTCAGAATATTTAATTAAAGAGTTTAATTAATATTCCGGGATTATTGGAGCTCAGAATCGTAGGTCTATTTGGTCTTTTTGCTAGCTCAACATATTGTAGTAAATTAAATATAATTTGATAGTCCAATTATATACTCACATCCATATATTATTATTAATGGGATTAATAATATATTTTATCACACATGTAACTTTATATTATATTTAATATAAGGTTTTTATTTAATAAATGATTATAAAATAATCATTTGATTTAATAAGTATATTAAATGGTTTGATATATCATTTATGGTGATGTAGAATTTTTCGAATATGATTTATAAAAATTCAACATCTAATTAATGGCATTTACACCTTATTTTGAGAATCAAACATTGTTATTATAATGACAATTAATAAGTTGGCTTTTGCAAAAATTAGATGTGGAAAATCAATGGTGGTCGAATTTTACAAGAAAATGGCTTAGGGTTTTTGTTCAATTTTGACAACATTTTACCCTAAGTATAAAAGGATAAGGATGTTATCCTTTTACCATAACTTTCATAATTGAAAAATCTAGCCATCTTTGTTCAGTTTTCTCTCAAGTGTTGAAAGAAAAAGAGAAAGAACAAAAACAAAAGGAAACATTTTGGTGTGATTTTCTTAATCTCTAAAGAGTTTAGAGATTGATTTTGTGAGTCAAGCCCACCCTTATTTTTGTTGGTTGCAAGACATAGCACGTAAGATCATTCGGTGTAGGAACATAAAGGGATATTTCAAGGGTTTTAAGGGTTGTTTTTGAGAGAGAAATCAGACCTAAAACACTAATATATCACACACACATTACATGCTGTTTTGGGTGAGCTGTGTGAGCGTTTTGGGTGCCAAACGGTTCAAATCTGAGCTATTATTCAGGGGTTTTTTTGGGCTAAATTTTTTTTAAAAATAGAAGAAAAATATCAAACCAAAGGCTGGTCAGATTCAGCTAAGAGAGGGATCGGAAAATTTTTTCTTGGTCGATCTCGGTACTTAAGGTGTTTCCGCTGCGAGAGGGAAAACGTTTCCTATAAAATATTAGATGTATCATGATGAGTTGGCGTAGTCACCTAATACCGTCATTATTGTGAGGGTGTACTTACGAAGCTCATTAGTGCGCACTAATGAGTATACACCTAGAACACGTCTTAATCCAATACCATCATTATTAGAAACGGTTCAGGACCAAACTTAGGAGTCACATGGATGTGATTGGCTTTTTATGTCTACTCATGAATTTATTAACGCCAAGACCGTCAGCTTGTGAGGCTGGAGTAAATATCATGGGATCCACTTTCCGCTATGAAATTTTGATAGTCAATTTCTATTTTTCCATTAAGGGAGATTATGGAATTACGTAAATTAGTGGGAGGACACTAATAGATTTAAAATCCATAATCATATTAGTGTTTTTATATTGAAATGAAAATATTATGCTAGTGTTTAATTGTTGTCTTGTAGAAGGCTGCCGCAAATCCATTAGCACGACTTTTGGATTCTAATAAATTGAAAGGAGCCTCAAACTACTTAGATTAGGATATGAACAATTGCATTATCTCTGTTACATTCTGCATCACCTTGAGGACTCGACATGGTTCTGAAAGCACTGAAGGTGACTTCTTTATATTTACTGCCTAAATCTTGAGAGGTGTCTTTAATCTCTTTTCTACTCCTAAGGGTTATGACTTGACATTGCTCTTTGGGGTTGACTTCAGTATTACTATGAAACACCCATTTTTGTTGATTGACCATGGAAGAAACAAGCAGCCCAATTTGCGCTTCTAAAGATTTCAATGTTGCCCTCATATTGCCCATATGTGTTTCAATGTTATCCAGCCTTGACCCATTCTTCTCAAACCTCTCTGACGCTGTAGATACAAATGTGCTCATGAGGTCTTCTAAGGAAGGTTTCTTCTCATCTCTTGGATAGTTGAAGCCATGAGGAGTTTGCAAGATGTTCTCCATATTAGCATATGAAAAATTCAGATGATAATAATTAGGGATATGATTGCCTCTATAGTTGTTGAAATTTCCATTGTTCATATATTGTACTTGTTCAAATCCTGCTCCTTTGTTGGGTGAAAACATTCCATTAGCAGAAACAGCTCCAATAAACTGTTGGCTCATTTGATTTGTCAATACTTCTAGATGAGTCGCGAGGGACGATACTTGAGCTATCAGTGCACCAATAGGATTTGCCATTGCTTCTTTTCTAACTCTCCTCGTACGAAAGAAAGAAGAAAAAATTTATATATATAACAATAAAATATATATATATATAAAATAAAATAAAATAAATATAAAAACAAAAATAAACTTAAGACAAAAATAAAGAAAAAAAAATAAAAAATAAAAAATAAAAAAATCTAAATTAAATCTAAGATTACTTTGGTAATAGTATTAATATGAATTAAACAAACAATCCCCGGCAACGGCGCCAAAAACTTGTTGTGATATTTTATATCGTACCGCAAATGTACGGTGTCAAGTTTTAGTATAAATGAGTTTAGAGTGTCGAACCCACAGGGATTGCGTTAACTCGCACTAAATACTACAATTGATAATCCTAACTTTATTTAGAAAACAAATAATAAAGATTTTAATAAATAAATATAAAAATAATTATATAGGAGGAACTAATATGATAGAGATTCTAGATCCTGATTTCACCTAACTGTCGCCTATGTATTTGTCATGCTAATTAATCATTGTTCAGTTATATTATTTATAAGTCAAGATTCCGAAATATCCACTCCCTCTCTCGAGCATCAATGAAAATATCATCAACTATAGACTTCGATATCTCTATAAAAATCTAGTAGTTAACAACTCATTACGCCTTGTGATTCTATATTAACGACTTCAAAGGAACTTATATATTCTCTCAAACTCTATAAAATTCCTAAGTTATATACTCTAGATCTATTCAAAATCCCCTCTCTCGAGTGATAGATTTCAAACATATATCATCATATTTATGGCCAGCAAACACAAAGCATTAAACTCAAAAGAATATAAATAACTCAATAAAACTTCATAACAAAATTGACAAACAATTATAAGGTTCAAGCATCAATTACATCATTCTCCAGAATTAAAGAGTTTAATTCATGACAATAGATAAAAACAATGAAAAACAAGTCATGAATCTAATGGAAATCATTCGAGTTCTAAGAAAGAAACAAGAAGATAAAATCTGAATTGAATCTCTTCATCTTCAGACGTCACCGCCTTCATCTCCTATTGTTGCTCTTCAATCCTCCTCCTGGATCCTTAAAAATACGTATTTTGGTATTTTGTACTGTGTATTAGCCTCCTCTTTTGAGTTTTGGACGAACTAATATATTTATAGTAGAGCCTTGGGTGTCATTGAACATGTTGAAAACCCTAATTTGGAACGCGTGTGTTTGTCCCTCAGCGCCACGGCGCCTGGGATTGGGCGCCGCGGCGCCCATCTCTCGGCTTTTTGTATGGGGTCGAAATCTGCTTGCAGGCGCCGCGGCGTCTGGACTTTGGCGCCGCAACGCCAGTGATGATTCCTTCACTGATGATGCGTCTCGTGTTCTATGCTCCTGCGCGTGTCCAATGCTTCTGCAAGATTTTGAAACACATGTAATTACTCCATTTTTGTTGTTTTAATGCTTCCTACAAATAAGACATAAAAGAAACTAAAAAGATATTAAATGACTCGAAACATAACAAAATAGTAAGCTAATGATGCCAGAATAAGTGGGTATAAACCACACTTATCAATGATCAAGAGAGCAAAGATGATAAAGAGCCAAAAATATTATGAAAAGGCCAAAGTAAGAGTCAAGCAAGATGAAGATCAAAGAAGAAGATTAAGAATAAAAATTGATTGTAAGTGAGTTTATTCAATGTTTTAAAGCTCTTAAGAATCAGAAATTTTGCATCACTTGTATTTAAAATGCTTAAAATGCTTAAAGAATCATTTGCACCAAAATGAATTTCAATGCACAAGTGCATCGAAAAATAATTTTAAAAAATTAAAAAATTGCTGAATTAAATTTCAAATGATATACTGTTATATAGATATATGGCTCTAGTTTGCTACACTTTAAACGGAACACAATTACGATATATAGAATATTTGTTAGAGCCATATTACTATAACATATTCAGATGTGTGTTTTTTGCCGAGATGCCACTTTAGACAAATTTCATAAAATTAATCTTACGGTTTTTGAGGTTGAAGTTTTTGCTGACGATAGATCTATGTGTCTAGTTTATGTAAAATTACGGATTTTGATTTGGAATTTTTTAGAACAAGTTATGGCCAAACAACTGAGTACTGTCAAGATTGATTGGTCATCAGAAACTTACTGAGACAGGTATTTCAGTCTCTGAGACAGGCATACCAGTCAAAGACAGGCATATCAGTCCCCATACCGGTCAGACCTAAACTTTTCATACATTCTGGAATCAGGCCAAATTATTTCGGTTTCCATACCGATCTCCATATCCGTCTCTTTTCAACGTTCGAAAACACAACAGTCATATTTTTAGAAGCCATTTCTTGATGTAAGATCGGCATATCGGTACTGTAGACTAGCATTTCGATACTGTACACCGGTATACCACCCTCAGAATAGAAAAATGATCATATTCAGTTTTAAGCCTATAAATTGAAGCTTGGTTTCATTTTTGCAAATGGGGAAACATGTTGGGAAAAATATATTCAAAGCAAAAATCATTTTCATACATCTTTTTATTACACAAACAAGTTTCAAACACTTTCAAAGAGAGTTTTTCAAATTTTATACATCTTACAATTTCTACATTTGAAAAAGCTCATACTTCATATTCATATTCATATTAGTAAGCTTTGATACATTTGTGTGAGATATTCACATTTAAATTTTCTTTGTAATCTTTTGTGAGTACCCAAATTGTAGTTGTAAACTTTTATTATTAAACATTTGTGTGGAAATCCCTTGTGTGAGTGGGTATACTCTTAAGGGTGGATTTCTGTAAAATGTTAAGATGAGTCTTGGATCAAAGACCTCTATTGTAAAGGTTTGGGAGTGAGCTCGGAAAACTCTCGGTGTATTGTGCAGATTCATTTTACACAGTGGAAAGCTTCAAGCGTGACTTGGAGTAGTAGAAGTAGGCAATGAGTTGATCGAACCACTATAAATCCGATGTCAATTTCTATATCCCTATCTCATTTACTTATTGCAAGTTTTATATTATTTTTCATAGATTGTATTAATATTGTCATTATTGAATATGTTAATTGGGGAAATTGATTTTTAAGCTTAATCGGTAAAGCTACTAACTAAGTTGCTTAAAATTGAAAAGATTTTTAATTCCGTAATATTTTTCACTATACCCAATTCACCCCATCTCTTGGGTATAGTTGCTATTGTTTGAATGCTTGTAGGCAATTTCAAAAACAGGTGGTTTATATAATACAAATCCAACAATCCAATACAAATTAAGTTCAATTTCAATACAATTATCTTATATAATGCTACAATTAACCAAAAACTAATAATTCAACTCAATTTTAAGGACCAATTCAATACAAGAAAATTACACCATTTTATCCTTAATTATTAGACGATTATTAGATATCCGATACTGATATCCATAACTACCTAATATTCATTATGGATACCTAATTTCATATTTGAAACACATTCTTTATCCATTAAACTATAAATATGTGATTTTTTTTTTTTTTTTGACGAATATCTTACCAAATTACCATCTCTAGAAGTTAATTTTATTACGGCACAACTCGTCTGTGTGTTTATATTAGGTGAATTTATTTTTTAATAATTGAAAGTCCCCCAATGTTTCTCACAATGTATAAAGTACGAAGGTTTAACATTAAATTTCGAGGTTGCATAGCAATATACAACCATAACAGTATAATATAATGGGAAATTTACAGATCTATCCTTTTTATTTTAACCAAATACAAAAATTAACCCACATTTTAAAAACTATTTTAATAGTCAAATACAATATATCCCTCCCATACTACCCTTATTCACACACAACATATTAATTTTTTCAATTTATTCCCTTTGCAACCCAAATTGAAGAAAAAAAAATGGCTGTTGATTTTACTCTTTCTACAAGACACTTCGGCGACTACAGAAGAAGAGTGGCAATAGCAGTTTCATGGTGGAGGTAGACGGTGACGGCAAGTGTGGTGGGTGTAGTACTGGTGGTGTTTTGATGAAAAATGGCATAAAGTTTCTACTTAGGTGAGTTCTTGAGTTTGTTAAAACTTTTCCTAGTTGAATATGAAGTAAGTTGCGACGGTGATATGCATATTGGTACGACAAGTTGCGACGGTGATTATAAAACATTTATTGGAGAGTATATTTAGCGACTATAAAAAAAATCATCCTTGATAATATGACCGACGTCAACTCAAATTTTTTGCTTATCAATATCCATTATGGAATATATAATTATGACACGTGTATAGGTCAAGCTTGACACACCACATCACAACATTACTTTTGTTATTCAATTTGGTTGCTCGAAATCTCCAGTTATATAACTACAAAGTACAAAGAATATCAAAACGTGTCTTAGTGGGCCTGACAACCTTGAACTCATTTTTTCCCTCATACTGAACATGTTCAACTTCATGTACATGACATTCTTCTCTACAAATAAATGTCCAACACAAATACCATATGGACTAGATTCTCTTATCATGTCTAGAGCGGTCCATCTAATGCCTTTAGATGAGGCATGAACTTAAACAGATCAAAAGACATAGCATGCATTTCTTAACCGTCTCTTGGACTAATCAACTGATTTCGCAGAAGTTTAATGTTTTTGTTTATTTGACTTTTATAGATTTTCTCATCTACACTAATCTAAGGACTATAACTACTATGCTCATTCCATGTTGGCGAATGACAAAGACCCCACGTTTCCTTTCGGATACCAAATGTTTTGATTGGGTTGCAGGTGCAACACATGGCTTTCATGGAAAATATCTATGTCTTGAAGATGTCAAATGAGACTTTATTAAAATTTTAGAATGTTGTAAGAGTTTGTATAGCAAATAGGGGGATTAGAGAGTAGTCCCACTTTGGAGATACATATGGAAAGTGAAGGGTTTATAAATATTCTTTAAACATTTATATCAAATTGGAAAACAAGGCTTGGGCTTGGGCTTGGTGGATTGTTGGTTTGGTATTGGGATTAATTAATATATTTAATATATTAAATTAATCAAAAGATAGGCCTTGGGCCTTGGGGTTCTTGGGCTCTTGTGATTCATTGAATAAATGCCTTATTTATATTTGAAAACGTTTTCATTTTTATTATTTTATTTTTCATTTAAAATATAAGGGTTGTGTCTGATCAACACACCCATTTATATTTTAACTGAAAATTGGAAAATGTTTTGATGAAAACCACCATTTTTTTCATTCATTAGATTGGAATAAAAAAGACAGAATAAGTAGAAGAGATATAGAATTTTCCATATACAATTTTGATATCCATATGATCCTGGAAAAAAAAACTCAAGTAAATTCGCTAGGGGTCGAATTATTCAGCGCAGAATTTTAACTTGCAGATTGTTGAATCTTGGTGGTAGACGTCCAACGAACTACAAGCACAAGAGTATGGGCGAATTTCTGCTATGGGACATAGCTTGTGTGCTAGCCTCAATCTATACAAGTCAATATTTTGTTATTAATTTTGTTTACTTGTATTGCAAGTTTCTGTTTTGATATAAGTTTCTGTTTTGCTTTGTATTTCTGGTTTATTTGTGTTGTTGATACCATTTAAAGTATATTCAATAAAACTTATTGCATTAGTTGATTGTTTCTTTAATAATCTATAACATAAATTATGGAACAATCTGTGAATGTTGTGAAGCCTCATGTTGAAAATCAGATAAGTTCAAAGGATTGGACTTCAGACGATGGCAACAGAAAATATTATTTTATCTAACAATATTGAACCTTGCACATGTGGTTAAGGAAGAATGCCATGTGGCATATGTTGGAGTTCTACGGTCCCAAGGATCGAATAACAAGCATAAAAACACATGCGAATACAATCGAGGAAGTTGCGGAATACTTAAATCGAGCGGTTGAGCGATGCGGTGGACAACAAAAATTCATTTTATGCCTCCTCCAAGTCACGGCAGTGAGCTATTTTGATGTCCCGAAATTTCGGCCATGGATGATCCTTGAAGCTCCAAGCTTTGTGAATAAATCCCATGCTCATGAGTGGGTTTCCCTATCACCTTTATATGTCTCCTATTGTGTACTAGCACTCAAGAAATTTGCCACAAATTTCACTCTTTTCTTCCTCTTCATTTTTGGTCCAACCAGAAAAGAAAACAAAAGAAAAAATGGCCTGTTGGCCGAGAGAGAAGAATGAGCAATTTTGGCTCCAAACAGTGAACCAATGAGAGAGAGAGATTTATTAAAAGTGTTGTGTCTTTTGTATATCAAATACCAAAAAATTAAAAGTCAAATACCATTAAAATAATGATATATGTCTTTCAAGCTTTCAAAAAGCTTTTACAACAACTTCCATCAAGTCACATCACTCAATCAATCAATTATCACATCACTCAAAGTGACATGTGATTTGACGCTTGATGTGACTTGAGATTTTAGCGCTTGAATGTGACTTGCGTGCCGCACTCGAATTCGAAATGCGAATGCGCTCGCTAACAATCCCGGGCTCGGGTTCGCTAATTCCAAATTAACGAATTTTCCGTTGCGACTAATTAAATGATTATGCCTAGCGAAATCACTATTCACGTCGCTAACAATTAATTCTAAATTAACTTGTTCGCCTGAATTAAAATCTAATTTCAATTCCGCGTCGAAATCCAATTTCGTCTAATATATCGAATATATTATTTTATCGATAAATTCCAAATTAATCATAACTTCTCTTATATTATATTTTATTATCCTAGATAAAATATCTCCGTAATTAATCCCAGATTAATTTTCTCTCTCATCTAATTAATCCCAGATTAATTAAAGTGCGAGTCATACTTTCATCGGTGAATCTTTGGGAAGCGACCCATGAGACCCCCGGATATGTTGGCAGTAAATCCGGTCGTCGGACTATCCGAACACGTAAGTAACTATACTACATTTTTTACCGATTTACAAGACAAGGTTGGCTTCTAGCAAAGCGCCATGCCTACCCAATTCTCCAAAAATATCCTTACAGGAATAAGCGATCTATATCAGGCGTAGTATACGTAGTATTGCGTATCTCGATTCAGTATCGGATGTCACATGCTAGGCCTGGGGCTGGAATTGTGTCTGCCCCGTACGAAGCACATGTCGGATCTCTGGTAACTAGTCTCTATATCGATAAACATGACCTTGTCATTGTATCCCGATGACTGCAGTACATAAGAGAACCAGTACCGTATCCTACGTGACCATCATCTCCACTATGACTGGAGTGATACTTCCGTTTTGACATCACACCCAACATACTACGATTCTTAATATACCCAGCAGAGGCATACACAGAACCTGTTAAAGCCCTAGACGAACAAAACCAAAGTATATTGATTGTCGCAAGTATTAGTGGTGCAAGTCTCAGGTTAAGACCAAATACACCTACCCTGATTTCGGACTTCCATAGACACACATAATCACAGTACCAATGGAATTCCGAGGGGGTCTATCCAGAGCGAAGCTGTTTCCCGTACCATCGTAAAACACTACCTCATATTACACTTGCATGAGTATCCAATACCCAAATATATGAGAACTATGCCGTTATGCCCTCACAACGCGCACAAGTGTAATACTAGTCTTTTACGCATTATCGATGTCCAATCTCGGTAATACTCTGACTAGGGATATTTAATGATTTATCCTTCGTGGATTGATACTGTCTCATATCATCTCAATCCAGGAACAAATCATAAGGACCTCCTATCATTTATACATCTTGTGATCTAATCACAAATGATAAGAGAGCAATCTCTTTTGTCACATAGTTAATTTGTACAACAACACCATGATCTGTACAAATAGTGACGCTATGGGTCATAATTGTCCAACAATCTCCCACTTGGCTTATAGCCAGTCACTTAAGTGTCTACCACCCGAACTATGTACGGTTCGCTCAAATTACTGAGAAAAGACTTTCGTCAGCGGATTTGCATGATTATCATCTGATGCGATTTATTCAATCATCACATCGCCACGATGTATGATCTGAACGAATCAGATGAATATCGAAGTATATATCTGGATCGTTGATGAGACCATAAATTCTTTAGCCCGCGCTGAGCCTAGCTCAGCTGCTAACAGAACTATATCTAATCTAATTAGATTTATTTCGACTCAGAAGGCTTCTATTGCTGCCTCAACTGCATCAATAATCCACTTTTTGTTGTTTATTCGGTAACAGTATCTTGCTTGGAATATTCCAGCTCACTATTCCGTTATGCAAACTGTATAGTACCGTTTGCGACTTATAGTCGTTTTTATATCGGTTTAGGAAACTTGCAGTAGTGATCCCAGTCACTTCAAGTTTTCCATCTCCATAGTAAAAGACAGCATCCTTAGTTCTCTAAGAAACAAACGGATGTTCTTAATATCAATCCAGTGACTATCACTTGGATTGGCCTGTTTGTGAATTCATATGCTCAAAGCATATGAGACACCAGGTCGCGTACATTTTTCAATGTACGAGTTCTCTGAGAGTTTTAACAACTTTAAATCTAACCCAGTAGATCTTTATTCCTAGAATAAAGGTTGTTTCTCCCAAGGATACTACAGAGAATATTCATGAAAGCCAAGCTTTCACATATTATTTTATGGGAATATCATTTCCGAGAAATGAAATATTATCATTATTTATAGGACAGTCACTGTCAGTGCGCTCCCACTAACCTCTTTATATACACAAGAATCATTTCGTTTTGAATTAAATCATATACCATTATGATTACATAAAAATGATAGTTCCAAGAACCTAATGCTTGCTTCAATCCATTCATGGATCGAATAACCTGCAAACCCTGTTTGCTAGTTTTGGTACGATAAAATCGTCAGGATGTTGTAAACATCCTTCAAAAGGTTTCCTTTTAAGGAAAACGATTTTGCCGTTCAGCTGCCATATTTCATAAATGAAACATGCAGCATCAGCAAGCATTATCCAAATGGATTTATCAATGGAAACAAGTAAAAGGTTTCGTCATAATCAACACAATGTTGATAACGATACCTTTCCGCTAAAAGCCTAGATTTATACGTTGGTATGTTGCCATCCATGTATGTCTTCCTTGAAGACTTATAAAGTACCAGTAGGCACAATGTCTTTCGGTATATCAATTAGTGTCTAAACTTAGTTGGTATACATGGAATCCATTTCGGATATCATGGCACTTTGCCACAATAGGGAGTCGATACCTTGTATCACTACCTCATTCGTAGTCAGTTCGTATTCCTCAATTAGATTGATATCTTTATGAGGTGAGATCAGAAACCCATACCCCAGGTTGTTTTCTAACTCTCTCCGACTTACGTGGTTCTTGTGTATTCGAAGATTATTGGTATAGTTTCATCCTTGATGAACTATTTATGTTCCATTAAGGAAACGGTGCCTGGAACAGTATTACTTTGATTTTCATAGAGTTTTACTTTCCTCCCACTTACCACTGCATATCGGTATTCCTCTTAGGAAAACCGCATGGTGAGCAACAATTAAATTGTTCTCTTGTGAGTTGTTTAAGTACGATACTTTGGTTTCCCTAAGATAACCATTATTAGGCACTTATCCGATTTGGGTTTTAGTTTGGTATCATCCAAACATATGCCTAGCATACCAAAATCTTCAGGAATGAGAAACCCAGTTTCTTTCCTGTTCATATCTAATATGAAGTCTGTCAAACAGATTTTTATGGAACCTTATTCAAAATAAGTTCTGCACTGTTTATGAGTATCTGTTGAAGGAAATGGTAGCTCAGAGCGACTCATGATTAACCTTATCATGTCCAACAAAATTCGGTTTCTCAATTCGGACACACCGTCAAATTGACGTGTTCCGAGAGGAGTCCTCATTGAAAGAATACTATACTCTTTCAAGTATACTAGAAACTTATTGCTTAAGTATTTTCATCATGGTCTAACCGTGGTGGTTTAATACTTTAGCCGATATGTTTGTCTATTTCGTGTCGAAACTCTCAAAGTTTACGATTTGTGTTTCAAAAGAAACACATAACCATAACGCGATGCCACATCCGTAAAGGTCACGAAATATTGATATCCACCTCTAGCCTAGCTAGACATGAGCCCACTTGCTTCATTATGAATAATGGCTAACAAATCGGTGGCACTAGCACTTTTACCAAGTAAATAGTGTTTTAGGCACTTTGCCCAATAAACTAGATTCGTAGACTTTATTTGAATGGAATCAAATCTGTCCTAGTATCCACTCTTCGAAAGTGTGGATATACGAGTCTTTTTTAATTGTGTCCCAGACAACAATGCCACAATTAAGTTTCAACTGATTAAATCAGTTTGAGCTATTTGTTTGTCATGTTATTAGTTTGAGATTTATTTATATTCAAATATAAATGCTGTTATTCACATCTAATGTGTTTATCTCAATATCATCTTTATATAATAAAACACTTTAGTGGTCTAGAATATAAATGTACATCCGCAATGGATTGAACACTAATATAGAGATAATGTTTCTAGTCAAACTAGTTACATTATAACAGTTTCCAAATTTAGGTCCACACCCGAAGGTAGTTCCTAAATTTAGATATCTACTACGGTTGAAACAGTGACTTTCGTCCCGTTTTCAATTTGCAGATTAATCTCAACTGAAGTCAGTATCCTGCTCATAGCAGATTCTGCACATCAATACATATTTATGTACCACACTAAGTATTTAAAATCCAATTTTATTACTAGTAGTGAACATAATTATGTCAAACATATTTGAAGTCAGAGCCTTGCCCGTCTTCAATTCCTTCATGTCTGTTTTGTTCAAACGGCAGTCACGTTTCCGCGATCCCGTTTGCCACAATTTAGGCAGACATTTTGGGATATGTCCTTTATCTTCCAGGAAGATTATAATGATTTTGCCTTTGCCCTTTTCCACATTCCAGAAGCCTTTGGCCAAGCCTCAGGTTTCTCGAATATCGAAGTAAGGTGCGCCTTGCGCTTCTTGCCATATTGCAAACTTTGACTTTGTCTCCTTGAGAATAGTCATTAACTCTCCAAGAGTTAAGTATTGCAATTTAGTATTTCTTAGATCTAAAGATAGATCTTTGAAGATCCTTCAATTTCATTATCATACTTTAAGGATCTAATCATTAGTTCTGATTAAGAAATTACGAAGTCTATTCGGCAAGCTTAATGGATTAAGCACTAAAGTTATCATCACACAAATCTTCCAAAGATTATGCTCTACTTTTTGCTTAACTCTGGGCTTAGGCCTAATATGTTATTTTATCAAATAAAGTAACTTATTAGTTTCCAGGACCATCCTGAAATTTTATTCCCAATTTGAAAATTAAACCATTTAAATACATTTTCCTTAGGATTATGTTTTAAATGTCAATCTTTCAATTTTAGCTTGATTCTAATAGTCCAACTATTTAATCAACGATTTAGGTACTAATCATTATAGTGATTACTATAATCCAATTATATAATCAACTATAAATGAATTGTTTGAATACAGTCCAACTATTAATTAAAACAACAATTAAATATTAGTCCAACTAATAATTAATTATTTGACGAATGATGTTTGTTTTGAGTGCGTATGGAAAGTAATTAAACGAATATTGCAAATTTAATTCTTTTCTCCCACTATTTTTCGGCGAGCCTCTAACACTCTGTCGAGTACTCGGGAAACCGTGTTTCCTAGTGGGCTAGGATCCAGTTAAATATCACACAATCTTGACTTTGGCCAACAAATTGTATGATAATTAACTAGGTAGATCTCTAAGATCAATTGGATCCCATCCAATTCCTAGATCCAGTAGGGGGACATCCAAGTCCGAAACATATATCTTATATATGCCAATATATCCAATAGATTACCTAACCTTTTTCCTCTGAATCAACTAAGCCTTGGCTTTGGCACAACAAACTTAGTGATCCCAGTTAAGCGTGACCCATTGACCTTGGAAAGCTTCGTAATCAATGTCGATGGACAAGAAGTGATCTTGACTTTGGCCAATAAATGACAACTTAGACAAGACACCGATATGGAACAAAGCTCTCATGATTCAAACACATCCTCGACGGACAAAGGCCTTGACTTTGGCCAACAAACCAATGCCAGTCTTAGATCTTGAGTAAGAATCACTCAATGGAAGGAAAAACGCTTAATATTATTTGAGGGTTTTTCGAGTGCAAATTGGCAACCAATTCATTATCTTTGTTAGGTCTCATCATCATACACCCTTAAACATGCATTCTAAATACATAATAAAGCGCGTATAATAAAATAAATAATAATGATATGCGGATGGATACTTTACACATTGATCCTAGATCAAATCTCTCCATTTCCTCTCTCCCGCTCCCACACAAGTATTTACTTCTATCCGTTACACTACACTGCTAAAGAAACCTCATTTACATTGAGGGGAATAGGTGAGAAGAGAAATACAAAGAGTATGGAGGTAATAGGCTGGACACGCAGGTCCAATTAATAAATTCTAAATTTATTACAACAATTTCTAAAATTGCCCCACCCATCTAATATCCATCCGATATACATTATTCATGCATCGCAACCATGTATTTACACAAGCATGTTATCAATCAATCTAATCAAATTAATTAATCTGATAATTAATGACCATCCAATGTTCAAACAACGATTTGATTTTGCGTGAGTCAAACTCGTTTTGCGAATAAGTACTCAAAGTACGAATTCATGAATTAAATTAAACTACAACATTAAATCCAATTTAATATGTATTTAATACTAATTCACTATTTAATTCCAAATTAAATATTACACTTTATTAACGAACCTTTACGACTTAAATTCCAAATTTTATCGTTACGGGTCTCAAAGCCCGATTAACATGCAATGTTTATTTAATTAAAGTCCAATGGGCTTTTAATTAATTTCTTAAGGCGTGGACTTTTGGTCAACTTGGGTCAAACCCAATAACCAAAGCCCAATCAAGGAGTAACCCCATAAGCCTAGAAATCAATTTAGGCCTATTAGGCCCAATTAAATATATTAAGGTCCATTAGTCGCATTTGGGCTTTATGGAAATGGTTTTGGGCCCAATTGGATCCAACCAATTTAGCCTAAACCTAACTTGTTACAACCAAGCCCAATAACAACATTACAAGCCCAATTTCCAAAATTAGCCAAATATAATTAAATTACAAAAAATCCAATTTCACAATTTATTTATATAAAGTGTATAGCATAATTAATTACATAAATCAACATTTCCAAATCATCAATTTACACAACTAATCATGCTCGTTAACATCAAATAGTGTCCAACACAATTTAACAAAAATCAAACCCAATCATGCTTATCAAAGTCTCGGCTTTGGAGGGGATCAAAAATCAAACCCAATCATGTCCAAATCAAATTCATTCGAATTAAATCCAATTCAACATTAAATCAATATTCCCAACATGATTCCAACTCATCCAATGAATCAAAAATCAAAAATCCAAGACATTATGGCATAGTAAACTCTCGGCCAAGCTAAGAATTTTGGGAAAAATTATTCCAAACCAATTTTCTTGAAATTGATCAAATCAATCTACAATTAAACATAATTTAAGCATACTAAATCATCCAATTTCATTAAATCATGCTCAAATACAATTTACCCAATTTTAAGCCCTAAATCAAATTTCATGCTTTTACTCCGCTCTGATACCATTGTTGGAGTTCTACGGTCCCAAGGATCGAATAATCAAGCATCAAACACATGTGAATACAATCGAGGAAGTTGCGGAATACTTACATCGAGCGGTTGAGAAATGCGGGGGACAACAAAAATTCATTTTCTGCCTCCTCCAACTCACGGCAGTGAGCTGTTTTGATGTCCCAAAATTTCGGCTATGGATGATCCTTGAAGCTCCAAGCTTTGTGAAGAAATCCCATGCTTATGAGTGGGTTTCCCTATCACCGTTGTATGTCTCCTATTGTGTGCTAGCACTCAAGAAATTTGCCACAAATTTCACTATTTTCTTCCTCTTCATTTTCGGTCCAACCAGAAAAGAAAACAGAAGAAAAAATGGCCTGTTGGCCGAGAGAGAAGAAGGAGCAATTTTGGCTCCAAACCGTGAACCAAGGAGAGAGAGAGATTTATTAAAAGTGTTGTGTGTTTTGTATATCAAATACCAAAAAATTAAAAGTCAAATACCATTAAAATAATGATATATGTCTTTCAAGCTTTCAAAAAGCTTTTACAACAACTTCCATCAAGTCACATCACTCAATCAATCAATTTTCACATCACTCAAAGTGACATGTGATTTGACGCTTGATGTGACTTGCGATTTGACGCTTGATTTGACTTATGTGCCGCACTCGAATTCCAAATGCGAATGCGCTCGCAAACAATCCCGGGCTCGGGTTCGCTAATTCCAAATTAACGAATTTTCCGTTGCGACATAATTAAATGATTATGCCTAGCGAAATCACTATTCACGTCGCTAACGAATTAATTCTAAATTAACTCGTTCGCCCGAATTAAAATCTAATTTCAATTCCGCGTCGAAATCCAATTTCGTATAATATATCGAATATATTATTTTATCGATTAATTCCAAATTAATCGTTATCTCTCTTATATTAATATTTTATCCTAGATAAAATATCTCCATAATTAATCCCAAATTAATTTTCTCTCTCATCTAATTAATCCCAAATTAATTAAAGTGCGAGTCATACGTGATCGGTGAATCTTCGGGAAGCGACCCATGATATCCCCGGATATGTTGGCAGTAAATCCTAGTCTTTTACGGATTATCGATGTCCAATCTCGATAATACTCTGACTAGGGATATTTAATGATTTATCCTTCGTGGATTGATACTGTCTCATATCATCTCAATCCAGGAACAAATCATAAGGACCTCCTATCATTTATACATCTTGGTGATCTAATCACAAATGATAAGAGAGCAATCTCCTTTGTCACATCGTTAATTTGTACAACAACACCATGATCTGTACAAATAGTGACGATATGGGTCATAATTGTCCAACAGCATAGGGAGATCAAATTCCTACGGAAAAACTCAATGGCACTAATGCATGGAAACACAGTGAGTTTTTATGGTGGAATTATATTCTGAACAGTCTTGATGATTTTTTGTATGATGTGTACAGATCTTATAAGATTGCCAAGGATCTATGGGAATCCCCAGAGGATAAATATAAGATCGAAGATATTGATTCAAAGAAGTTCATTGGTGGGAAATTTCTAAAATACCAAATGGTGGATTCAAAGACTGTTGTCAACCAAGTCGAAGATTTATAAATTCTTCTCTATGAACTTACGGCCGAATGCATGGTTCTACCGATGTAGTTTGATGTCGGATCTGTGATTGAAAAATTTCCTCAATCTTGGAATGATTTCAAGATACATTTGAAGCATAAAAAGACCGATATGTCAATGGAGAATCTGGTTCTCAAACTAAGGGTGCAAGAAGATCACCGCAAGAGTGAAGGGCTGAATGTTTCAGAATTTGAAGCCAAAGCAAATGTCATTGATAGTGGAGGGGTGTATAAGCCTAAGCCTAAAAAATAGAAGGATAAATGGAACAATCAAGGGAAAGATAAAAATTAGAAAGTTCTTACTGTAAAAGGGAAGAATTTCAGGGGAATTAAAGGTACTTGTTGGGTGTGTGGAAAAATTGGACACAGAGCACTAGATTGCCGTTACAAGAAAGGAAATTCTGATCCAAATGTTAATAATAGTAACAAACAAACAAATATTGCTGAAGAAGAATTTGTTGGTGTTATTGTTTCTGAAGTCAATTTATTGACTGACAGTAAAGATTGGTGGATGTATACTGGTGCAACAAGACATATATATGGAAATAGGAATATGTTTCTCATGTACACTCCTAATAATGGCGATGAAAAGTTATATATGGGCAATGCAACTGCTGTAACTGTTGCGGGAAAAGTGAAAGTGGTTCTTAAATTCACTTCCGGGAAACAAATTTCCCTTATGGATGTATTACATGTCCCTGAAATTACCAAGAATCTTGTTTCTGGTTCTGTTTTAAGTAAGAACGGATTTAAACTTGTATTTGAATCTGACAAATTCGTTCTCACTAAGGGGGGAACATTTGTAGGAAAAAGGGCTACCTCTCTGAAGGGCTCTTCAAACTCAATGTAATTACTGATGCTACTATTAATAAAATAAATAAGGCTTTTGTTTACTTGCTTGAATTTTCTACATTATGGCATTCTAGACTAGGTCACATAAACTTTAAATATATGCATAGAATGGCTAATCTTTGTTTGTTGCCTAATTATACAAAAGATAATATGCAGAAATGTGAAACATGTGTTGAATCAAATTTTGCTAGCAAGTCCTATAAATATGTGACTAAAAGATCCAATGAATTGTTAGAATTAATTCATACAGATTTGGGTGGTTTTAAATCAATACCAAGTCGTGGTGGAAAGAATTACTACATCACTTTCATAGATGATAATAGTAGATATTGTTATGTATATTTGATACATAGCAAAGACGAAACTTTGAATATGTTTAAGACATATAAAGCTGAGGTGGAAAATCAGTTTGACAAGAAAATCAAAATATTGTGATCTGATAGAGGCGGAGAATATGAATCTAATGCCTTCTTAGAATTTTGTACTTCTAATGGAATAATTCATCAAACAACAGCACCATACACTCCTCAACAAAATGGAATGGCTGAACGGAAAAATAGAATTTTAAATAATATGATGAATTCCAAGCTCAACTGTTCTGGTTTACCACATAATATGTGGGGTGAAACCTTACTTACGGCTAACACCATCTTAAACAAAATTCCATCAATGAAGAGTGATCAATCTCCATATGAAAAATGAAAAAAAAAAAGGCTATCGGCATACAAAATCTTGAAAGTGTGGGGTTGCCTAGCAAAGGTTCAAGTTCCCTTGCATAAAAGAGTTAAACTTGGATCTAAAACTATTGATTATGTGTTTATTAGATAGGCTAAAAATAGTGCAGCATACCGATTTCTAGTAATTAAATCTGGAATTTTGGATATCCAAGTAAATATCATTATTGATTCTAATAATACTGAATGGTTTGAGCATATATTTCTTTTAAGGATAGACTTAATAAAAATAAACGTAAAGAGCTTGAATTTAGTCAAGAGAACGGGGTTGATGTTGCCTATTCATCTGGTGTTCAAGGCAAGGTTTTGGAACCAAATAAATCAACATTAACTCTCCAAGAGAAAGATTTAGAACCTCGAAGAGGAAAAAGAATCAAGGTAGCAAAAGATTATGGACCTAATTTTTTAACTTTTCTCTCTGAAGCTGAACAACAAATATATCAAGAGGCCATAACTTCGTCTGAATCTATTTATTGGAAAGAAGCAATAAATAGTGAAGTAGAATCCATTCTACAAAACCATACATGGGAGTTAGTATACTTACCATCCGATTGGTTACAAATGGATCTTCAAAAAGAAATTGAAGCCTGATGGTACAATTGATAAATACAAAGCTCGTTAGGTAGCTAAAGGATACCGTCAAAAACAAAGACTTGATTTCTCTGACACATAATCACCATTAACCAGAATAACATCTATAAGGATGTTAATTGCAATTACAACAATTTATAATTTGGAAATACATCAAACAGATGTAAAAACGGCATCCTTGAATGGTGAGTTATATGAAGAAATTTATATAGAACAACCTGAAGGGTTTGTAACAAAAGGACAAGAGAAAAAAGTTTGTAAACTTGTGAAGTCGCTTTATGGACTTAAACAAGCACCCAAACAATGGCAAGAGAAATTCGATCATATAATGTTATCACATGGATTTCGGATCAATGAATGTGATAAATGTGCTTACATCAAGAAAATGAATAATGATTCATATGTCATTTAAATGTTTATATGTTGATGATATGCTCACCATGGGACCAAATCTAAATGTCATAAATTCCACAAAGAAAATATTGAATTCGACATTTGATATGAAAGACATGGGAAAAGCTGATGTTATCTTAGGAATTTGAATTCAAAGAAGTAGTGATGGTTATATTCTCAGCCAATCATACTATGTGGAAGCAATTCTTCAGAAATTTAGACATTTTGATTATAATCCGTCTGAAACCTCTTTTGATCATAAGAGTACATTAAAGAAAAATATTGGGGATAGTGTGTCACAACTAGAATATTCTCGTATAATTGGCACACTACAATACATCACGAATTGTACTAGACCGGACATTGCCTACTCTATGAATAGATTGGCAAGATATACTAGTAATCATTCAAAGGATCATTGGGATGCTTTAGTTGGAGTATTAAGATACCTAAAATACTCAATAAATTCTGGATTACATTATACCAAATATCTACCAATTTTGGAAAGGTATAATGATGCCAATTGGATTTCGAATGATACAGAAAAAACAACAAGTGGATATGTAATTACACTTGGAGGGGCTGCAGTTTCTTGGTAATCACAAAAACAAACGTGTATAGCACGTTCAACAATGGAATCGGAATTCATAGCCTTGGATAAAGCTGCTGAAGAAGCGGAATGACTAAAGAATTTTTTGGAAGATATTCCAATGTGGCCTCGAGCTGTGATGGCCATATATGTGCATTGTGACTGCATGGCTATTGGGAGAGCAAATAACCATATGTATAATGGGAAGTCAAGGAACATAAGACGAAGAGATGACACTTTAAAACATATGCTCTCGACTGGCATTATTTCTATTGATTTTATAAAATCAAAGGAGAATATTGCAGATCAATTAACAAATGGTATACCAAAAGAGCAAGTGTTATATTTATCGAGGGGAATGGGCTTAAAGCCAGTACAATGAGAAGTAACTTAGCGGAAACCCAACCTAGCAATTTGATAAATCAAAGTGTAGGTTCAATGTGGAAAACTAGCTGGGTGAAACTCAAGTAATAGTGCATAACAAGTTGCTCATTCCTATGATAAGGAAAGTTATGCTACCTACGATGATAAGAATGAATGATTAATCATTCTTAATGACACTAACAATATAAAAAATTAGTATTACATGATACTTATAAACTTTGTGTCACCTATATAAGAGTAATGTGGGGTCGCATTTATGAGAATGAAATGGCTAAATTCTCTAAAGCTCCTATGAATCCAGGATTATTCAGGACCAAAATGAACGCAATCGTATGAATTGAAAGGTGTCAAAATTCGATATGTGTGATATTTATTGTCTTGATTTATAAAATATGATGAACAGTTCAATGTCTCTTATACACACTGACTCATCGATAAATCCAATAAGTACTTATGAATGAAGGTTCAAGTCAAAAAGACACATCTCCTAATGCATATCATTTTTTAAATTTTCTCCGGATCATGCTATATACAGTACCGCCACTATTTACTATACAAATGTGGGATATTGTAAGAGTTTGTATAGTAAATATGGGGATTAGAGAGTAGTCTCACATTAGAGATACATACGGAAAATGAAGAGTTTATAAATGTTCTTTAAATATTTATATCAAATTGGAAAACAAGTCTTGGGCTTGGGCTTGGGCTTGGTGGATTTGGTATTGGGATTAATTAATATATAAAAATTAATCAAAATTAAAACCTTGGACCTTGGGGCTCTTGGGCTATTGTGAGTCATTGAATAAATGTCTTATTTTTATTTAAAAACGTTTTCATTTTTATTACTGTGGGAACACAGATGTTGGGCGACGCATGCTGTCCCGAGCTCGCGGCCCGGTTGGGAGTACAGAGTAGCCCGCGAGGGACTTAACCGGAGAATAATGGAGTCGCCACTCGGTGTGAACCGGAAAAATGAGATTTAAGGCCGCACTCACCCCTCGCAAGGGAAGACCTCAAACCATTGGGTTCGGAATGGTCCCTTACTTATGTCACTTGTAATAAATGATTTGTGCAATAATTCAACCAAGCCTAAGCAACATATTTCCAAAAGGATAATTTACTCTTAAGTTCACACGCATGAAAGTGATCATCATAACGGCAAACATGCAATAGCACACAACAATCTCATGAACATGTTTCGATCATATAATGCGGAAAACAAAGAACAACCTAAACATAACCCAAATTCCAAACACAAAACAAATGACTAATCAGGCTTGAAAATGAACAACCAAATAGGCTAAATCATGCCTAAGAACCAAGTAACATACTAATGACCTAATCATGCTTGAATACCATCTTATGAACACATCAAATAGATAAATACAGAGATACAAATAGTATGCTTGATTACATGATACAAGAGAAATCACCTAAGAAACAATTATGCATGACATGTGATGAAAAAGGACTCAATTCAGTGTATGCGCATTCGTGTAGCGTTCGAAAATGCGTTCGAACGGTAAACAGAAGGTTCGCATTCGTATAGCGTTTGATAACGCGTTCGAACGGACCAGACCTGATGAAACAAATGCATGTGCGTTCGAGTAGCGTTTGAAAATGCGTTCGAACGGTAAACAGAAGGTTCGCATTCATATAACGTGTGATAACGCGTTCGAATTGGAGCAGACAGAAAACATGTGTTCGTGCGGCGTTCTGAAACGCGTTCGAACGGGGTTACAGCAGTGACCTCCAAAATATGGTAAACAACATGACACATACATGAACGAATGAATAGATGACACCTAATAAATAATAACGGGCTAAAAGGAGCGGCAAAGCATCGTGGTAAAGGATTTTAACCCCTCAAAACGGATGACCTTTAATCCGACTTACTAAGCCCATGCGCGATGCAACATGATGCATTATTATGCAAGAAGATGACATACAAAGAAAAGCGAATAACGAAATGAGAGGCGCGGAGAAGTATCGTGGTAAAGGTTCTTTAACCCCTCGAAATGGAGGACCTTTAATCCAACTTACTAAGCCCATGCGCATCACATCATAATGTATATAAAAATAAAGACAACGATATCGGACATCGTATTCCCGATTGAACATATCTCACATCCAAATGACTATACATCATCCGGCGTGGTAAATCATCGTGGTAAAGGATTTTAACCTCTCAAAATAGAGGACCTTTAATAGTACTTACTAAGCCCATTCGCAAACAACACAATACATATGTAAAAAGTAAAGACAATGATATCGGACTTCGTGTATCCGATTGAACATATCTCACATCCAATCGAATATACATTATCCGGCGCGGCAAAGCATCGTGGTAAAGGATTTTAACCTCTCAAAATAGAGGACCTTTAATCGCACTTACTAAGCCCATGCGCTTTATCTCATCATAATGCATATAAAAATAAAGATAACAATATCGGACTTCGTATACCCGATTGAACATATCTCACATCCAATCGAATATACATCATCCGGCGCGGTGAAGCATCGTGGTAAAGGATTTTAACCTCTCAAAATATAGGACCTTTAATCGCACTTACTAAGCCCATGCGCTTTATCTCATCATTACATAAACAAATAACATGCTAAAATCAAGTGGCGAATAATAAACAAATCAAAACAACATAAAACGAAATATGTGCCGTTTACTCAAGTGGTACGTGGAGTTGTATCCCGAGTACAGATCATACTACAGTCCATTTGGAATCGGCTATCAAATTTATGTCCGGGTTTCCATCCTATATACCACAAGAGGCGACACATTTTCCGTTTTACTCAAGGGCCGCAACATGCATCATTACACAATACATATATCTTCCATTTATTCAAGGGCCACAATCATGCACCAATAAACGACTCTCATGTGATAAAAAAGAATAAAACAATTAAAAAGATAGATGGAAATATTAGGAAAAGTACCCTCAGGTCTAACCTTTTATGTCGACTTTTGGACTCGCGTTTCACGTCTGTCGGAATGGGTATCACTCTGCAACTCTTCTGGTTCTATGGATTAACGTCTTAGCTCGTTGTTTTGCTATTTTGGTCTCTGTTTTCACTCCGTTTTGCTGCTATTTTCTCTTAATTTTCCGTTCATTGTTTCAGGTGTGTTAAGGGACTGTTTTGGCGATTTTAGGGTGCAGATCAGGGGCTGTTCCAGGGACTGGTTTACTCTCGGTTTACTCACTATTTTGGGGTGATTTGTTCACTGGTTTTGTGCAATGCAGTGAGCGGTTTCAGGCAATGGATAGGTGACTAAACTGGGCAGTGAGGGGCGTTGAATTTAGGCAGTGAGAGGCGTTGAATTTAGGCAGGGACGTGTTTGGTGGCTAGCTACGTGGGTGTAATGAGTGTTGTGGTGTGGCAAGCTGTGACGTGGGGCAAAGGCTGATGGTGCATGGAAGGTGTAGGTAGGCTTGTTCGTTTGTGAACTGTTTAGGTAGTGAGGTGAAGCGGTGAGGATATGGGCGTGTGGCGTGAGTTGGTTTCATGAGTGGAGTTGCTCTTTGTGGATAGTGGCGTGGGTTGTGAGGCTAGTGGAGTTTGAAGGTAATAGGCGTGAAGGCAAGGGGCTTGTAGCTTATTTCTTTTGTTTTTTATATGCGTGAATCAAAGTGAGTTGCCGTGAGGTGGCTTTGTGAGTAGGGTTTCTTTTCCTTGTTGTGTTTTTTCTTCTCCGCCGTGTAAGAGAGTTGAGAGAGGCGAGAGGCTAGAGAGAGAAGGAATGTTATTGTTATTGTTTTATTTTTTGGTCACTGCTGTGTGTGTGAGAGGATTAGGGTTGTAATTTGTTGTTGTTTATATAGTTGCATGATTAGGGTTAGGGGTTTGAATGGATTAAAAAGGAAAGAAAATCAATTGAATTATGTGTGTATTTAACTTTAATTATTTAAGGCAAGAAATTATGTATTTTTGGTGGGGACTTATTTAAATTTGGTGAATGGCTTATTTAATTTAGGAATTGATTTATTTATTTTTTGTATTAGGTTTAATTAATTTTAATTTTAAATTGTTTTAATTCAATTTAATTGGTTTTAATTTAATTTAATTTGTGACATGTATTTTAAATGTTTTAATTATTTTTCGGATTGGGCTTGGGTGAGATAAGCTTGGTGTAGTTTTGGGCCAAGGCTAAGGGTGTATTTTAATAACGGAGGTCCAACAAGCGAGCCTGAAGCTAAACAAGCGACTAAAATCTAACAAAAATATCGGTTCCCTTCCGACGTCCTTTTCCCGCGACTTCCGCGACTTAAAAGCTAGTGTCTCCAAATGAGACTCATCATAGGGACTTATATGCAAAAATGCAGTGCCTACAGTCGCCCCCACTTTAATGGGACTTGTGTAATGTGTAATAGTGACAATCCTATCAAAGTTATGCAATGCATTTTTACTTACCTGGCTCACTGGATGCCACTTGACTTGCCATGTGTTGAGTTGAGTTGATTTGGTGGTGAGGTATTGCGACCCCTAGTTCATTCTCGAACCGTGCTCCATTTTTGGAGCGCCATTTTCGGCATCTGTTGTGTGTGCTCCATTTTGGAGCGCCATTTTCGGCATCTGTGTGTGCTCCATTTTGGAACGCCATTTTCGGCATCTGTTGTGTGTGCTCTATTTTGGAACGCCAATTTCAGAATCTGTTGTGTGTGCTCCATTTTGGAGTGCCATTTTCGGCCTTTGCTGTGTGTGCTCCAATTTGGAACGCCATTTTCGGCATCTGTTGTGTGTGCTCCATTTCGAAGCGCCATTTTCGGCATCTGTTGTGTGTGCTCCATTTTCGAACGCTATTTTCGGCCTTTGCTGCTACATTCATGCGAATACAAAACAAAAATTGTATGTATGTGATATGTATGCAAGTATATATGAATGTATGATGCTGATGTGGGCCTCGACCCCAAACCGATACCGATGTGGGCCTCGCCCCTAAACTGACACTGATGTGGGCCTCGCCCCCAAACTGATACTGATTTAGGCCTCGGCCTTGGGACTCATCCCCAAACTAATGCTGATGCGAGCCTCGGCCCTAGGACTCATCCCCAAACTGATGCTGATGTGGGCC
This sequence comes from Zanthoxylum bungeanum, assembly GCA_019454045.1. Lineage (NCBI taxonomy): Eukaryota > Viridiplantae > Streptophyta > Magnoliopsida > Sapindales > Rutaceae > Zanthoxylum > Zanthoxylum bungeanum. Next base: position 40,384 of record SKCR01026489.1, read on the forward strand.
TCGGCCCTAACTGATACTGACATGGGCCTCGCCCCCAGATTGATACTGATATGGGCCTCGCCCCAAACTGATACTGACGTGGGCCTCGCCCTCAGACTGATACTGAAATGGGCCTCGCCCTAAACTGATACTGACATGGGCCTCGCCTTAAACTGATACTGATGTGGGCCTCGCCCCCAGACTGATACTGATATGGGCCTCGCCCTAAACTGATACTGATGTGGGCCTCGCCCCCAGACTGATACTGATATGGGCCTCGCCCCCAGACTGATACTGATGTGGGCCTCGCCCCCAACTGATACTGATATGGGCCTCGCCCCCAGACTGATATTGATATTGACCTCGCCCCCAGACTGATACTGATGTGGGCCTCGCCCTAAAATGATACTGATGTGGGCCTCACCCCCAAACTGATACTGATATGGGCCTCGCCCCCAGACTGATACTAACATGGGCCTCGCCCCCAGACTGATACTGATATGGGCCTCACCCTGTGATTCATATTGATATGGGCCTCGCCCCAAACTGATACTGATATGGGCCTCGCCCTGTGATTCATTCCTGAAAACTGTTGACACTGTACTGTTGCTGCTTCTGGTTGGCTTGCGTTGGATGCTTTCTCTTTTTCTTTGTTGAAACCTGTGAATACAAAACAAAACAAACACAAAAAGGAATGAAAAATATGTTACGTGTATGCATGTATGCATAAATGAATTTCATATCCCGTTGGGTTAGGTCGTCCACCAATTCCCTTGGTGACTGCTCGGTCTTCTCTTCCTCTGGCAAAGTACTGCTTCAATTTATCCACATTGATCGGCTCGGTGAACTCATTTCCTTCCAATTCTGACAGCCTCACTGCCCCATTTCCCATTACTGAACGGTTATTCTATCTTTTCTGCTCGGCCTGAGACCCGGCTATTCTTCCCGGGGCATATTCAGCCATATCATCCTAAAATACAGGGATATCTTCACTCAATCTGTTCAGAGGCTCTTCACACCTTACATTCTCAGAGTTTCCCCTAGCACGGGGCACAGCCATATTTGCCATGGCAGTAGTCAAGGCTTGCAACTGTTCGGTAATCTTGGCGAAACCATTTTCCAACTGATCTATCCGGGATACCTCGTTATCGGATGTACTCATATCTTTTACCGGTCTTTTAGTGAGTCTTTCCTCTTCCCTAACCCAACGGGAATCTATAATAGGTTTTAGACACAAGGATTAACATGATGCGTGTATGCATGAAATAAATGAGATGCATGCGATACAAGAAATATATCAACTCATTAAAATTTTCACATAAATCGGCCCATCATCATTTTAGAAGCTTTTGGGCTAACTGTCATAGGAGTGAACTCGTCCCAGTTTAAATGGCCCAACAAGTTCACATCTCATGGCAAGAAGTCTAACCGTATCCAAATGATAATGTTCCTAAACACAAACATACAATGGCCCTTTGGCGTTTTGGAAGCTTTTGGCCCAATCATCATAAGATATGTTCTTGTCCCATTTTAAATGGCCCAACAAGCCCATATCCCATGATAAAAGGGCCGAATGGATCCAAATGACAATGTTCCCAAACACAAGCATACAAAAATAATTTCTACAGAGTGGCCCATCGACATTTCAGAAGCTTTTGGCCCAATTATCATAGGATACGAACTCGTCCCAGTTTAAATGGCCCAACAAGTTCGTATTTCTGACAAGAAGTCCAACTGCATCCAAATGAGGATGGTCCACAAGCACAAGGAAATACTTGCTATAGGCCATACAATTCCGGTCTACGTGTGGGTTTGCGGGAGTGTAGACAAAGACTCTCGCTGGCGAAGGATTACCCACAACTAGGTCTCCCCACTCAAGGGTTCGAGCGACCAAGTGAGCACACCTATTTTATACCTTACAATACGTGCCAACGAGTTATGGTGTGTGACAGACTGTCAGATGGATTTCCCGTTGTAGATTCCCCATAGGGAGGGTGGAGCGAGGCTCTCTTAAGTACCCTAGCCTCTTAGGCTCTTATCGCTTGGTGACAGGAATAAACAACGGGTCCTCCAAATTAGTCCATCACAATAGGCTACAAGTAAATGATTATCTAGGTGCCTTCACAGCTTTTCCTAATAGAAAGGTAGTGAATGAAGGAAGACACTAAACCATTACCCAGCCTTAAAAGTGCCTTTGATTAAACCCCCATTTTACCCACTGTAGACACGGTTAATTAAAGGACAAATCCAAACATTACAAGACAATATTTCGGGGCCAATTCTCTATCCCCAGTGGAGTCGCCAGACTGTGGGAACACAGATGTTGGGCGACGCATGCTGTCCCGGGCTCGCGGCCCGGTTGGGAGTACGGAGTAGCCCGCGGGAGACTAAACCGGAGAATAATGGAGTCGCCACCCGGTGTGAACCGGGAAAATGAGATTTAAGGCCGCACTCACCCCTCACAAGGGAATACCTCAAACCATTGGGTTCAGAATAGTCCCGTACTTATGTCACTTGTAATAAATGATTTGTGCAATAATTCAACCAAGCCTAAGCAACATATTTCCAAGGATAATTTACTCTTAAGTTCACACGCATGAAAGTGATCATCATAACAGCAAAAATGCAATAGCACACGGCAATCTCATGAACATGTTTCGATCATATAATGCGGAAAACAAAGAACAACCTAAACATAACGTAAATTCCAAACGCAAAAAAAATGACTAATCATGCTTGAAAATGAACAACCAAATAGGCTAAATCATGCCTAAGAACCAAGTAACATACTAATTACCTAATCATGCTTGAATACCATCTTATAAACACATCAAATAGATAAATACAGAGATACAAATAGTATTATTGATTACATAATACAAGAGAAATCACCTAAGAAACAATTTTGCATGACATGTGATGAAAATGACTCAATTTAGTGTATGCGCGTTCGTGTAGCGTTCGAAAATGCGTTCGAACGGTAAACAGAAGGTTCACGTTCGTATAGCGTTTGATAACGCATTCAAACGGGACCAGACCTGATGAAACAAATGCATGCGCGTTTGAGTAGCGTTCGAAAACGCGTTTGAACGGTAAACAGAAGGTTCGCGTTCGTATAGCGTGTGATAACGCGTTTGAACGGGATGAGACAGAAAATATGTGTTCGTCCGGCGTTCAGCAGTGACCTCCAAAATGCGGTAAACAACATGACACATACATGAACGGGTGAATAGATGACACCTAATAAATAATAACGGGCTAAAGGCGCGGCAAAACATCGTGGTAAAAGATTTTAACCCCTCGAAACAGAGGACCTTTTGATCCGACTTACTAAGCCCATGCGCGATGCAACATGATGCATGATTATGCAAGAAGATGACATACAAAGAAAAGCGAATAACGAAATGAGAGGCGCGGCGAAGTATCATGGTAAAGGTTCTTTAACCCCTCGAAATGGAGGACCTTTAATCCAACTTACTATGCCCATGCGCATCACATCATAATGCATATAAAAATAAAGACAACGATATCGGACTTCGTATACCCGATTGAACATATCTCACATCCAACCGACTATACATCATCTGGCGTGACAAAGCATCATGGTAAAGGATTTTAACCTCTCCAAATAGAGGACCTTTAATCGCACTCACTAAGCCCATGCGCAAACAACATAATACATATGTAAAAAGTAAAGACAATGATATCGGACTTCGTGTATCCGATTGAACATATCTGACATCCAATCGAATATACATTATACGACGTGGCAAAGATTCGTGGTAAAGGATTTTAACCTCTCAAAATAGAGTTCCTTTAATCGCACTTACTAAGCCCATGCGCTTTGTCTCATCATAATGCATATAAAAATAAAGATAACAATATCAGACTTCGTATACCCGATTGAACATATCTCACATCCAATCGAATATACATCATCTGGCGCGGCGAAGCATCGTGGTAAAGGATTTTAATCTCTCAAAATAGAGGACCTTTAATCGCACTTACTAAGCCAATGCGCTTTATCTCATCATTACATAAACAAATAACATGCAGAAATCAAGTAGCGAATAATAAACAAATCAAAACAACATAAAACGAAATATGCGCCGTTTACTCAAGTGGTACGTGGAGTTGTATCCCGAGTACAGATCATACTACCATCCATTCAGAATCGGCTATGAAATTTATGTCCGGGTTTCCATCCTATATACCACAAGAGGTGACACTTTTTCTGTTTTACTCAAGGGCCACAACATGCATCATTCCATAATACATATATCTTCCATTTATTCAAGGGCCACAATCATGCACTAATAAACGACTCTCATGCGGTAAAAATGAATAAAACAATTAAAAAGATAGATGGAAATAATAGGAAAAGTACCCTCAGGTCTAACCTTTTATGTCGACTTTCGGACTCGCGTTTCATGGCCGTCGGAAGGGGTATCACTCCGCAACTCTTCCGGTTCACTGGATTAACGTCTTAGCTCGCTGTTTTGCTATTTTGGTCGCTGTTATCACTCTGTTTTGCTGCTATTTTCTCTGTATTTTCAGGTCACTAATTCAAGTGTGTTAAGGGACTGTTTTGGCGATTTTAGGGTGCAGATCATGGGCTGTTCCAGGGACTGGTTTATTCTCGGTTTACTCACTGTTTTGGGGTGATTTGTTCATTGGTTTTGTACAATGCAGTGAGCGGTTTCAGGCAGTGGATAGGTAACTAAACTGGGCAGTGAGGGGCGTTGAATTTAGGCAGTGAGGGGCATTGAATTTAGGCAGGGACGTGTTTGGTGGCTAGCTACGTGGGTGTAACGAGTGTTGTGGTGTGGCAGGTTGTGACGTGGGGCAAAGGAAGGCTGATGGTGCATGGAAGGTGCAGGCAGGATGGTTCGTTTGTGAACTGTTTAGGCAGTGAGGTGAAGCGGTGAGGATATGGGCGTGTGGCATGAGTTGGTTTCGTGAGTGGAGTTACTCTTTGTGGATAGTGGTGTGGGTTGTGAGGCTAGTGGCGTTTGAAGGTAATAGGCGTGAGGGCAAGGGGCTTGTAGTTTATTTCTTTTGTTTTGTATATGCGTGAATCAGAGTGAGTTGCCGTGAGGTGGCTTTGTGAGTAGAGTTTCTTTTCCTTGTTGTGTTTTTTCGTCTCCGCCGTGTAAGAGAGTTGAGAGAGGCGAGAGTCTAGAGAGAGAAGGAAGGTTATTGTTATTGTTTTATTTTTTGGTCACTGCCATGTGTGTGAGAGAATTAGGGTTGCAATTTGTTGTTGTTTATATAGTTGCATGATTAGGGTTAGGGGTTTGCATGGATTAAAAAGGAAATAAAATCAATTAAATTATGTGTATTTAACTTTAATTATTTAAGGAAAGAAATTATGTTTTTTTTGGTGGGGAATTATTTAAATTTGGTGAATGGCTTATTTAATTTAGGATTGATTTATTTATTTTTGGTATTAGGTTTAATTTAATTTTAAATTTAATTTGTTTTAATTCAATTTAATTGGTTTTAATTTAATTTAATCTGTGACATGTATTTTAAATGTTTTAATTATTTTTTGGATTGGGCTTGGGTGAGATGGGCTTGGTGTAGTTTTTGGCCAAGGCTAAGGGTGTATTTTAATAACGGAGGTCCAACAAGCGAGCCTGAAGCTAAACAAGCGACTAAAATCTAACAAAAATACCGGCTCCCTTCCGACGTCCGTTCCCGGGACTTCCGCGACTTAAAAGGTAGTGTCTCCAAATGAGACTCATCATAGGGACTTATATACAAAAGTGCAGTGCCTACAATTATTTTATTTTTGTCTCATCAACACACTCCTTTATATTTTAACTAAAAAGTGGAAAACGTTTGGATGAAAACCGCCATTTTTTTCATTCATTATATATGGAATAAAAAAGACAGAATAAGTAGTAGAGATACAAAATTTTCCATATATAATTTTGATATCCTTATGATCTTAGAAAATAAAAAAAATCAAGTAAATTCGCCAGGAGTCGAATTATTCTGTGTATAATTTCGACTTGCAGATTGTTGAATCCTGGTGGCAGACGTTCAACGAACTACAAGCACAAGAATTTTGGCGAATTTCTTCTATAGGATATAGCTTGTGTGCTAGCCTCAATCTATACAAGTCAGTGTTCTGTTATTAATTTTGTTTACTTGCATTGCAAGTTTCTGTTTTGATTATAAGTTTATATTTGCTTTGTATTTCTGGTTTTTTTTTTGTTGATACCATTTAAAGTATATTCAATAAAACTAATTACATTCGTTGATTGTTTCTTTAACATATGTCACCACATAAAATGGAATCAGACCCTGATTTCTCACTTAAGAATTTAGTATCACTCGAGCCTTCACTATTTCATCACCTGTAATGTCCACGGGGAATCCTTCACGACCATCAGTACCAAATGTAGGTTTAAAAGTTGTCTTCAATTAAAGATGATATGCATTTAATTTTTTATCGATTGGTGCATACAGCCTTCCAATTAACCAATCAAATATATTATTATTTGGAACAACAACCATGGTTATTATTCAATTATGATAATCCACTCTACCGTTTTTGTTAGGGATATGCCCTATACCCAACTTGTGGATGGTCTATATGCACATGTATTTGTAATATTTTCATTAATTAATAAAATGGCAATCTTTATTATACGTGTCTTACATAACTTATATGAATCATACACATTGTAATAAAGTCCTTGGAGTAATAAGACGATGGCTTCCATGCCTTATGAGAATCATTACTCTTAAATGTTCTTAGTCATAGATTTGTGAATAATCTGGGCGTTCACAAAGCGGAGAGACTAGCATGATGATATGATCCGCCCTTAAGTGGGATAGCCGATATCATAGGCTACTAGCGGAGATATGTCTGCTTGGTGTATCACATGGATGCATGAGTTGCTCGTTTCCATCGAACTGATCGCCGAAAGTTTTCATATGGAGTGTTTATCCCATGTTTCTGTGAGAACTTTCATATATCGATTATATGACTAGTCCTTTGACTTGAGGTCTTTACAATCTTATGTGTGGATCAAATAACTTTGACATTCTCCTTCCCCGGTTCAAAAGATCCAGTCATAAGGGTATGATTGGGTCATTTGTTGAAACACATGAAGTTTATAGAGATACAACAGAGAATCGCCACTCTCTCGGATAATATTTTCTTATAAGAGTAGTATTCCAGTTCGCGGGTTGATATGTGTGATCAGTGTTTGAGACTGTGGCCACAGCGGAAGAATCAAGTGAGATTCTTCGGTTAGCACGATTTATGACACTATCAACATCATACCTTTGACCATATAGGTAGACACTTTCCGTACCCTAGGTCAATAGGTGGGGATACAGTGAGGCGAGGGAACATATCATATGTAAATCGCATACAGAATGGGTATATATATCTTTCCTTCTCATTTAGGGGCTTTGGCATGTTGCTAGATGTCAACCTTGGTCATTGAAATCGAACAACCATTTGATCGGAGGATAATTTATGTTTGATTAAATTATCATGATTCATTTCATGTCCAACTTGAGGGGAACCCACAAGGTCATACACAACAAAGTCGAAATCAATGGTTAACAGTGCACAATACAAATATAACTGCATATATGATTGTTGTAGGAATTGTTCATAAATGGTTCAATATGTCTAATTATTGAACAGATCATTTATGAGGTTCTATAGTGGCTTAGGGATTGGTGAATGACGATAGGGGTACTTTGGAATTGGAATTAAAAAAAAATACTATTCATGTGAATAGTATTTTTTTAATTTTTTTTGACTTCCAATTCGGCCCAAACTCTTATTAGGGTTTTATAATCTCATTAAACCAATAAATTAAGATCCAATGGATAAGATTAAATTAGCTTTTATCCCACATCGGATTCTTAATTAATTTTGTTGTCTTTGGAGCACTATATAACCCAAAGAATTCTTTACAAATTTGCTACACCAAAACCTTTCATATATTGGGTTTATATAAGTGAGCAACTCTAAAGTTTAATAGTAAGCCAATGAATTTTGGATCCTTAAGTCTAATTGACTAGAGGAACCTCGAGTTAAAATTTTTGAGGTATTTTCCTAGGCTAGCACCAATATCAAAAATACCCGTGCAGTCAAGACGTAGTCTTGCCGTTGAGTTTTGGCTTTGGTGTGTGCATCTTTGGAGGCCACACACTTGGGTGGCTCTTTGAAATGTGGAAGATCATGCTGAGTTCGAGAAAAGCTTGTAGATTGGAGGGAGGATTGGAGGTGTCTACGGTTCAAGTAAGTCTTTTTCTTTCTTTATTTTATTAAGAGTTCTTATGATAGTTAGCATGTTTAGGTTTATGTTCTTTGCATGTTTTATGAGTTTTATGCTTAGAATATATAGTAATATGCCTAGGCTTGTAGAATAATAAAAACAAATGGGTCTTGGGCAAAGAGAAAGCGGCATAATAATTTTGATTTTCCGCAGCGCACTCGCGGTCGCTTCCCAACAGTGGTATCAGAGCGCCGTTTTTATTTTGATTAGTTCTCTCTCATTTGAACTCGAAATTGGGTGTTTAAAAGCTCATTGTAAAGCTAACACCCTGAACTTAATTTTAGGCACAAGTTTTACATGATTTGGTTAAGATTTGAATTGTGAAATTGCATTTAAAGTTCACGCGTCTGCAGAAAAAATATGAATAGTAAATTTATTTGAAAAAAATAAAATGCAATATCATAATTAAATATTAATCAAAGTTATTTAATGCCTAAAATAATTCCAACATATTAAAACTCATATGCTTGATTATTCTATGTATGATTAGAATTGGCATGATTATTTTCGGGTGCAAGCATCTAGAGACTTTCTAAGAAATAGAGAGTGTATTGCTTATCCCTTAGCTAAGTAATTATTCTGTGATGAACTTAGAGATTTATTACCTTTAAGGCTAATAAATATAAATCACTTGTTTATAATAAAAGACATTATAAAATATACAAGTGGGTTGGGACCAAGGGGTTAATAAAACTTTCCAAACTAAAGTTAATTTAACCAAATGTATTACTAGAGTTAGATAATGATTTGGTGCTTCATTCACTCACTACCTTTTTATAGCCAAAAGGAAAAGCTTTGAAGACATCTAGATAATCATTTACTCAAAGCTTACCTTAAAGCATATTTAAAGTGTTGGACTAATTTGGAGGATCTATTGTTTATTCCTGTCACCAAGGCAATAAGAGCCTAAGAGGTAATGGTATTTAAGAGAGTTCGCTCCACCCTCCCTCTGGGGAATTTTCAATGGAGGAATCCATTTGACAGTTATTCACTTAAACTTGCTATAATCCTCAATTATAATTTAAGTCTAAAATTTGCCTCCCATTGTAAAGTATAGACCTAAATGGCTTAAACCGTATTGGCAGGACTAGGCTTTACCAGACTGACCAATACCAATTTGTCCCTAAATCGTACTATTGACAATGGTTTGACTTTTCTGAGTCATAAGACGCAGCGACCCTTAGGCGTGGTCTTATAACTTAGTGGCAAAGATTGGGTGTCCACAAGGACTAGCATAAGTTATGGCATGTTTGATTGCCCAACCCAATGATCAAGGAATTGTGATTTATATAATAAATTGGTTGGGAACCTACCTAATTATCATATTTTATAATGACCGGCCCTAGTGGAAGTTATGAAATGATGATAATGGGATCCTTACCCACAAGAAATCCATCATATTGGGGTTGATGCGATTTTCTTAAAATTTTAAAACAATTGAGTGAGAGCAACTTCATAATATTAAAAGCCCATGTTATTATGAAATATTAATGAAAACATATTCCTAATTTAACATTTTCTCTTAACAGGTGGGTTAAAATATTTCACAAACATTCAAATGGCAAACAGAGTATCACTTCGTTCTATCCTTGATGAGCATAAGCTCAAAGGGGACAACTACAATGATTGGTTTAGAAATCTTAAAACTATCTTACAAAAAGAAAAGATTTTCTATGTTCTTGAAAGACCATTTCCCCCTGAACCCGTCGATGATGATGAGCAAGCATTTTGCATAATGCTTGGCTCTATGTCGGACGAACTTCAGAAAGCTCACGAAGATATGGATGCTCAAACCATCATCTTTCACTTAAAGGAGTTGTATGCAACTTCCGTTCATACCGTGAGATTCCAAGTGCCATGTGTCTTATTCCAAATAAGGTATAAGGAAGGATCTGTTATTGGACATGTGCTTAAGATGATTGGCCACATTGAAAAATTGGCCGACCTCGGGTTCATCATGGATCATGAGATAGGTCACGATCTAATTCTGCATTCCTTACCAAAAGAATTCTCTAACTTTATTATGCAGTTTCATCTGTCTGATAAAGAAGCTACTATAGCAGATTTGCACAATCTGATAAAGCAAGCAGAGAATGACTTGAAACTGGAGCTTAAAACCTTCGTCATGCTTATGGGTACGGACCTGAAGCCAAGAAGCCCAAAGAAAAATAAGTGCAAGGCCAAGGCTCCAGATCACCTATAGCCCAATGGTAAGGTGGAGAAGAAAAAGGGAAAGGGAAATGTTTCTTTTGTGGAAAGAAGGGTCATTGGAAGAAATACTGCATATCCTTGAAAGCCAAGGAAGCTAGGGAAGCCCAATAGGCCAAGAAGCCCAATGCTTCAGGTATGTTGTATATGATTGAACTATATTCTCAAAACTCTGAACCTTCTAATTGGATGCTTGACACCGGTTGTGGGACTCACTTGTGTAACAATGTGCAGGGCCTGAGAAATAGTAGGAGACTCCGTCATGGGGAAGTTCACTTACGCATGGGTAATGGAGCAAAACTGGCTGTATTGTGCGTGGAGACTTATTTATTAGTTTTGCCGAATGGTTTAGTTTTAGACTTAGAAGATTGTGTTTATGTACCTTCTCTAGTAAAGAACATCATTTCAATTTCTTCTTTATGTAATAAAGGCTTTTCATGCCTAATAAGTTGTAATGAATGTTCTATTTATTTCAATGAAATAAAATATGGAGATGGCATTTTGAATAATGGTATCTATGTCTTACAAACTAACAAAGAATGTTCAACCTCTAATATATACAACGTTAACTCGAATAATCTCAATGAATCACTTCTATGGCACAGTCGCTTAGGTCATATCAATGAAACAAGATTAACTAAGCTACATAAGGATGGGTATTTCAAACCCTTCAAATATAAACATTATGGAACTTGTGAGTCTTGTTTACTTGGTAAAATGACCAAATTACCCTTCAAAGGTAAAGGACAGCGTGCAGCGGAGACATTAGAACTCATACACTCTGATTTATGCTGACCAATATAAGTCACCGCTAGAGGTGGATTCTCCTACTTCATTACCTTTATCGATGATCATTCGCGATATGGGTATGTGTACCTTATACAGTACAAATCTGAAGCCATTGAGAAATTCCAAGACTTCAAGGCTGAAGTAGAAAACCAGTTTAATAAAAATATTAAGTCGCTAAGGTCTGACCGAGGTGGTGAATACTTAAGCAACGAATTTCAAGATTACTTGAGAGAAAATGGCATTGTTTCCCAGTGGACTCCTCTGGGAACTCTACAGCATAATGGGGTCTCCGAAATGAGAAATCGGACATTATTAGATATGGTATGATCAATGATGCCAGACACGGATCTACCTCTTCATTTTGGGGTCTTGCTTTAGAAATTGCAAACAATACTACTAAACCAAGTCCTTCCAAGACTGTTAGTCAAACACCATATGAGTTATGGTCTGGGAAACGTCCTAGTCTTAGTTATCTAAGAGTTTGGGGATGTGACGCATATGTCAAGCTCACATAAACTAACAAATTGGATGATAGGGCAGTTAAATATAAGTTTGTAGGATATGCCTTGAACTCAAGAGCATACGTGTTCTACGACCCAAATGAACAAAGAACATTTGTCTCACGAAATGCTAAATTTCTAGAGAATGAATTCCTTCTCAAGAAATATTGTGGGAGTAGACTTGACCTCGATGAGGTACGAGAAGAACAAACTAACATAGAACTAAACCTCAGGCCCCTCAAAAGGGCAGCGATGGAACAACCACAAGTTTATGAACTCAGAAGGTCTGGTAGGGAAAGACATGAGCCTGAAAGATATGGTTTCCATATTGATGAGGAACATGATCTGGTCATTGATAATGACGATCCCACCAATTATGATGAAGAAATGCGTGATATCGATTCAGTCAAGTGGCTTGAGGCCATAAGATCCGAAATAGACTCTATGTATCAGAATCAAGTTTGAGACTTGGTAGATGCACCTGAAGGGATAAAACCCTTAGGCTGCAAGTGGATTTACAAGCGTAAAACTGATGCAAAAGGTAACATCAAAACCTATAAGGCTAGGTTGGTGGCGAAAGGTTATAGACAAATCCAAGGAATTGACTATGACGAAACCTTCTCGCCTGTTGCAATGATAAAGTCTATTCGAATTTTACTGGCACTAGCTGCACACTTTGATTTTATGAGATTTGGCATATGGATGTCAAAACAGCTTTCCTTAATGGAACCTCGTAGAGGAAGTCTATATGACACAACCTGAGGGTTTGCATCTAAGGATGATCATAATAAAGTATGCAAGCTTAAACGATCCATTTATTGACTCAAGCAAGCCTCCAGAAGTTGGAATATACGATTTGATGAGACAATCAAAGAATTTGACTTCATCAAAAATATAGACGAGCCTTGTGTTTACAGGAAAAGTAGTGGGAGTGCTGTTGTATTTCTTGTATTATATGTCGATGACATATTAATCATCGGGAATGATATTCCCATGATACAAGCCACCAAGCAATGGTTATCTAAGAATTTCTCCATGAAAGATTTGGGAGAAGCAGCCTACATCCTCGGTATTAAGATCTACCGTAATAGATCTAAGAGGTTGTTAGGACTTTCTCAATCTACGTACATAGATAAAGTTTTGAAAAGATTCAAAATGGAAGATTCCAAAAGAAGTAATTAAACGAATATTGCAAATTCAATTCTTGCCTCCCACTATTTTTCGGCGAGCCTCTAACCCTCTGTCGAGTACTCGGGAACCGTGTTTCCTAGTGGGCTAGGATCCCGTTAATATCACACAATCTTGACTTTGGCCAACAAATTGTATGATAATTAACTAGGTAGATCTCTAAGATCGATTGGATCCAATCCAATTCCTAGATTCGGTAGGGGGACATCCATGTCCGAAACATATATCTTATATATGCCAATACATCCAATGTATTACCTAACCTTTTTCCTCTGAATCAACAAGCCTTGGCTTTGGCACAACAAACTTAGTGATCCCAGTCAAACGCGACCCATTGACCATGGAAAGCTTCGTAATCAATTTCGATGGACAAGAAGTGGAATTTGGCCAACAAACCACAACTTGGACAAGACACTGATATGGAACAAAGCCTTCGTGATTCAAACACATCATCGACAGACAAAGGCCTTGACTTTGGCCAACAAACCAATGCCGTCTCGGATCTTGAGTGAGAATCACTCAATGGAAGGAAAGACGCTTAATATTGAGCGAGGGTTTTTCGCATGCAAATTGGAAACCAATTTATTATCTTTGTTAAGGTCTCATCATCATACACCCTTAAACATGCATTCTAAACACATAATAAAGCGCATATGAATAAAATAATAATGATATGCGGATGGATACTTTACATTGATCCTAGATCAAATCTCTCATTTTCTCTCTCCTGCTAGCACAAATATTTCTTCTACCCGTTACACTACACTTCTAAAGAAACCTCATTTACATTGAGGGGAATAGGTGAGAAGAGAATACAAAGCGTATGGAGGTGATAAGGCTGGACACGCAGGTCCAATTAATAAATCAAATTTATTACAATTTCTAAAATTGCCCCACCCATCTAATATCCATCCGATATACATTATTCATGCATCACAACCATGTATTCACACAAGCATGTTATTAATCAATTTAATCCAATTAATTAATCTGATAATTAGTGATCATCCAATGTTCAAACAACGATTTGATTTTGCTCGAGTCAAACTCGTTTTGCGAATAAGTACTCAAAGTACAAATTCTTGAATTAAATTAAACTACATAATTAAATCCAATTCAATTTGTATTTAATACAAATTCACTATTTAATTCCAAATTAAATAGTACACTTTATTAATAAACCTTTTACGATTTAAATTCCAAATTCAATAGTTACGGGTCTCAAAGCCCGATTAACATCCAATGTTTATTTAATTAAAGCCCAATGGGCTTTTAAATAATTTCTTGAGGCGTGGACTTTTGGTCAACTCGGGTCAAATCGATAACTAAAGTTCAATCCGGGATTTACCCCATAAGCCCATAAATCAATTTTGGCCCATTAGGCCCAATTAAATAATTAAGGTCCATTAGGTCATAATTGGACTTTATGGATGCAGTTTTGGGCCTAATTGGATCCAACCAATTTTGCCTGAACCGATCTTGGTACAACAAAGCCCAAAAGCCCAATTACAACCTATAAGGCCCAAATCCAATTTAAAGCCTAATTAATTAATTACAAATTCCAAATTCCCAATTTAATTAACCTAAGTGTAATACACAATTAATTACACAATTAACATTTCTAAAACATCAATTAGCCTAATTAATCATGCACATCTACATCAAATAGTGTCCAACACAATTCAATCAAAATCAAACCCAATATCATGCTTCTTTATTCTCGGCAATTAGGGGTTTTTTCTTCCGATTCGGTTTCAATCCAATTGAATCCATAATCATCATTTCCAAAATCAATTCAACTCATCCAATGAATTAAAATCAAAAACACAATGAATTTCAAAAATCACATAGTTTCGGCCAAGCCTTAAATTTGGGGAAATTTGTCCAATTCAAAATTTAATCCAATTAAACCTCAATCAACAATACCCAATTGTTTTAAGTCATCCAATGATCAAACAAAAAAAAAATTACCAAGACTTTTAGGGCTTATAATTTTCGGCCAAGCCTTCAATTTGGGGGAAAATTGATCCAATCCAATTTTCTTGAAATTGATCATGCACAACTTCAATTCAACCTCATTTAAGCATACTTAATCAAACAATTCAACCAATTCATGCTCAAATCGAGTTTACCCAATTTAAAACCCTAAAATTTTCATGCTTGATCAAAGCTCAAGATACCATTGTTGGTTTCTAGATTAGGTCCTAAGATCATGAAATCAAGCACAAAAACGCATGAATACACATCAAATGAGGTGCGGAATATACTCACAATGAACGGATTGGATGCGACGAAGAACACAAGCCTTCAAGCTTCCTCAAATGTCACGGCAGTAGCTTCTCCTTGCAGTGGACTGCTCGGTTTTGCTGCTTCTTGCTCCTTGAAGATTCGGCCATGGTAGACACCATTGAAGCTCCAAGCTTCAAGCTTCCAAAATGGTTCCATGCTCACGAAATGGCTGCCCTAATACCTTAGGATGACTCATGGTGTGTGTGCTAGCACCTTTGTTTTGCAACAAAACAACTTCTTGCTTCTCCTTTTACTCAGTAGAAACAGAGATGGAAGAAGAAGAAAATGGGTCTCTTAGACCGTAAGGGAGAGAGAGGAGGGAAAGAGGTAATACCGAAAATGGGAGAGAGAAACTGAAAAGTGTAAATGGGTTTTATATTTTCCAAAAATAATAAAACCATTTACCAATTTTCAAAACCAAAAAATTCAAAAGCAAAAAGCATAATTAATGCTTTCAACTACCACATCAATAAATCACTCAAATTGTCACATCACTTAAAGTGACATATGATTTGACGCTTGATGTGACTAGCGATTTGACGCTTGATGTGACTTACGTGCCGCACTCGAATTTGAAATGCGAATGCACTCGCAAACACACTCAGGCTTGGGTTCATTAATTCCAAATTAACGAATTTTCCGTTGCGACGTAATTAAATGATTATTCCTAGCAAAGTAACTATTCACGTCGCTAACGAATTAATTCTAAATTAACTCGTTCGCCCGAATTGAAATCTAATTTCAATTCCGCGTCGAAATCCAATTTCGTATAATATATCGAATATATTATTTTATCGATTAATTCCAAATTAATTATTCTCTCTCTTTAATTAATATTTTATCCCAGATAAAATATCACCGTAATTAATCCCAGATTAATTTTCTCTCTCTTCAAATTAATCCCAGATTAATTAAAGTGCGAGTCATACATCATCGGTGAATCTTTGGGAAGCGACCCATGAGATCCCCGGATATATTGGCAGTAAATTCGGTCGTCGGACTATCCGAACACGCAAGTACCTCATAATACGTTTTTACCGATTTACAAGACAAGGTTGGCTTCTAGCAAAGTGCCATGCCTACCCAATTCTCCAGAAATATCCTTATAGGAAAATGTGATCTATATCAAGCGTAGTATACCGTAGTATTGTGTATGTCGATCCAGTATCCGATGTTCACGTGCTTGGCCTGGGGCTGGAATTGTGTCTGCTTCGTACGAAGCACATATCAGATGTCTGGCAACTAGTCTCTATAATCGGATATACATGACCTAGTCATAATATCCCGATAGCTCGAGCATTTAAGAGAACGAGTTCCGTATCTGATGTGACCATCATCTCCATATGACTGGAGTGATACTTCCGTCTTAACATCACACCCAACACACTACGATTCTCAATATACCCAGCATTGGCGTACACAGAACCTGTTAAAGCCCTGGACGACCTCAACCAAAGTATATTGATTGTCGCAAGTATTAGCGGTGCAAGTCTCAGGTTAAGACCAAATACACCTACCCTGATTGCAGACTCCCATAGACACATAGTCATACTACCAATGGGATTCCGCAGGGGTCTATCCTGAGCGAAGCTGTTTCCCGTACCATCGGTAAAACACAACCTCCTATTACACTTGCATGAGTATCCTATACCCAAATATATGAGAACTATGTTGTTGTGCCCTCACAACGTGCACAAGTGTAATACTAGTCTTTTACGTATTTATCGATGTCCAATCTCGATAATACTCTGACTAGGGATATTTAATGATTTATCCTTCATGGACTGATACTGTCTCATATCATTCTCCGTCCAGGAATAAATCATAGGGACCTCCTATCATTTATATATCTAGGTGATCTAATCACAAATGATAAGAGTGCAATCTCCTTTGTCATATAGTTAATTTGTACAACAACACCGTGATCTGTACAAATAGTGACGCTATGGGTCATAATTTTCCAATAAGAAAGTCCATTGTAGAAGGTTTGGACTTGTAGCCATTTTGCAATCTCATGGTGAGGACATTTCCGGTGTAAATCTTTGAATGTTTCCCAAGCTTCACATAGGGATTCTGAATCCTGTTGTACAAAAGATGTGATGTCATTTCTCAGTTTTGCTGTTCTGACTGGTGGAAAGTACTTTGCAAGGAATTTGGTGGCTAGAGTGTTCCAAGTTGTGATGGAACCTGCTGGTAGTGAATGTAGCCAAGATTTGGCTCTGTCTTTCAAGGAATATGGAAAAACTCGCAGTCTCATTGCTTGTTCTGATGCTCTGTTGTAATTGAAAGTGTCACAAACTTCCAGGAAGTTGCTGATGTGGCCATTACGATCTTCAGTTGCATTCCCCCCAAACTGAACTAACTGCTAAATAATCTGGATGCATGTTTTGATATCACACACATTTACTGGTAAGAGAGGAAGTATAATACAGGAAATGAAGACGTCAACCACCGGAACAGTTCTGTCTTGAATGGGAATTGGCGGTGAAACCTCCAAAGGTTCAAGTTCCATGTTAACTAAAGCTTCTTGGCCTTTTCGTCTTTCCCTTCTCAACTAACTGTTGGTTCTTTCAATTTCTGGGTCAAGCGGTCGGAGTTCAAAGCTTCTGGTTCATCTCATGTAGTTCTGAGAACCTGAAACACAAGAAAATAAAAACAATAAGTAAAAAAAATTAGATACAAGTAACATATCTAACCCCAAAACTAATAGTGAAAGATAAATAAGTCCCCGGCAACGGCGCCAAAAACTTGACCGGTGCGTAATCACACGGGTATAACGCAAGCGCACGTATCGTTCAAGTAGTATAAAAAGTATCGATCCCAGGAGGACTTAAAACCTTTTGTTATCAATTTATGAAGTTAAATGTTTACAAGTATCTAATGGATTGATTGTTTGATTGGGTGGGGACTTTAAAATTAAAACAAGTAAATAAAATTGCTTGAAAGTAGATTGAAGAAAATTCAAATTTATAAAACTATCCAGGGTTGTGAATCCTTCCAATATCTTTTTAAAAGATGAAGTTGTTATTTCATGTTTGTGTAATATATCGATTTACTAACCTGGAACACTAAATCATGCGAAAGCCTCTGTCGATGGTCAGACGCAAATACCCAGTATAACCCAATTGAACCATATGTATATGTCAACTAAATTACCTGGATTCATTAAGATTAAGTTCAAATAAAGGGTACCCCCGCCCGACAAGTATATGTCTATCCTGTAAGGAAATCTATTAAAGGATTATCTATCCTCAAGGAAGATCGTGAGCTATTAAGTCTAAGGCTGTAACCTAAAATTCCTTTGACAAGTTTATTTTAGATTTACCAGATCAATCTTATTAATGGCCAGTTAACAAGACGCATTAAGCTTAAGACTTAATAAGTAAACCTTTAAATTACCCAAACTATAATTTAACCCCTTATAAACCGGTGATATTGGATTTCATCACAACCCCATATAATTGGCTTAATTACGACACATATTTAAGGGTAGTAAAAAACTTAAATAAAATAAAAGACATAAAGTAAAATACTGAAAATTAAATGCTGAAAAGTAAATGCTGAAAGTAAATTACTGAAAAGTAAATGCTGAAAGTAAATTGCTGAAAGTAAATTGCTGAAAAGTAAATGCTGAAAGTAAATTGCTGAAAAGTAAATAAAGTAAAAGTACAATAAAATAAAATGATGTGGTAAAAGGATCCACTTTTATTACTTCTATTTTAGATATCTCCCTTAATATAATATATTAACTTTGCATGATAATTACCAACCAGCCATATAGGTGGTATCCAGATTAAGTCAAATTAATAATTAATTACCAACCGACCAATCAGGCGGTATCCAGTTTAGTCAGGTTAAAACCAATTTAAATAATTACCACCGACCAATATGGCGGTGTCCTCGTTAAGTCAGGTTTTAACTAGTTTATATATTATAATTAAGAGAGATTAATCTAAATATTAGTAATAAAAGTTTTACCTTTTACCCCAGCAAAGGGGAGTTACCTCCTCATTACTGAAAAGTAAAAACTGAAAATTAAAGAAAGAAAAGTATTGTGCGTAAAAGTAAATTGCGGAAAGTAAAAACTGAAAAGTAAAGAAAAGAAAGTGCGAAAGGGGAAATTAATTACTGAAAGCTGTAAAAAAACAAACAAGATACAATATTCTTAGTATTCTTAAGGAATTCCTTAGAAGAAAGTATGAATTTACAAATGAAATGGCTTGGTATTTATAGGCAAAATTTTGCCTCCATCAAATGCTCCACCTAATCCATTATTAATTGCTCCACTAATTGCTCCACTAATTGCTCCACCAAATCCATTATTAATTGCTCCACTAATTGCTTATCATGTTTGGTGGTGATTTGATAATTTTTATTATTTATTTATTAATTTATTTTTTGCTTTGAAAATGACTTTAATAATTACACACAACACACGTCTGGATGGTTCATCAATTTCGGGCTTGAAATATTCAGAATTCGAAATTATTTTGTCTTTAAAAGTTGTATACCTTTAAGGCATCTTTAAACTGGAACTTGAATTAGCTCAATCCGATATCGGAGTAAAAAGTTATGCCCAAAATACGACAGATACCCAAAATTGGAATTTCCAAAACTGCACTTCTTTAAAACGCTATTTCAAGTTTCCAATCTCCTAAATTAATGTCAAGTCCAATTTTTGCCCTTATTTGACCCACATTTCATCCTAAATGATTTCATTGTGTCCCAATATTATTTTATCTCCAAAATAAACTAAAACACATCAAAACGTTCATCAAACCAGAGAAACTAAACAAAATATTACGTAAAAGGGGCGGTAAATACTGATATATTTTCCACTCATTACTTATGCTTCAGCAATAGGATCGATCATGTACGCCATGCTATGTATAAGATATGATGTCTCTTATGCTCTTAGCATAAAGAGCAGGTATCAGACAAATCTTGGTGAGCAACACTGGGCAGCTGTCAAAACAATCCTCAAGTATCTGAGAAGAACTAAGGATGTGTTTTTGACATATGGAGATTGTTCTGAGATGAAAGTCATTGGTTACTGTGATGCGAGTTTTCAGACTGATAGGGATGACAGAAGATCACAAACAAGATATCTATTTACTTTTAATGGCGGTGCTGTAACTTGGAAAAGCTCAAAGCAGTCAACTACATGGGACCCCACCACTGAAGCCGAGTATATTGCAGCATCTGAGGCAGCTAAAGAAGCAGTCTGGATAAAGAATGGCGTCACGATGTACTTTGACAACACGGGTGCCATTGCTCAATCAAATGAACCAAGGTCCCACCAGAAATCCAAGCATGTACTCAGGTGATTTCATCTCATCAGGGAGATTGTTGAGAGAAAAGAAGTTATCATAGAGAAAATACCCACAAAAGATAATCTTACAGATTCTCTGACTAAAGGGCTGACTCAGCAAAAGCATGATAGGCACACCCGAGAGTATGATGTCCAGATTCATACTAGTTGGCTATAGTACAAGTGGGAGTTGTTAGGGATATGCCCTATACCCAACTTGTGGATGGGCTATATGTACATGTATTTGTAATATTTTCATTAATTAATAAAATGGAAATCTTTATTATACGTGTCCTACATAACTTATATGAATCATCAACACCTAATAAAGTCCTTGGAGTAATAAGACGATGGCTTCCACACCTTATGAAAGTCATTACTCTTAAATATTCCTAAGCATAGTTTTGTGAATAATCTGGGCATTCACAAAGCGGAGAGACTAGCATGATGATATGATCTGCCCTTAAGTAGAGTAGCCGATCTCATAGGCTACTAGCAGAGATTCGTCCGCTTGGTGTATCACATGGATGCATGAGTTGCTCATGTCCATTGAACTGACCGCCGAAAGTTTTCATATGGAGTGTTTATCCCATGTGTCTGTGAGAACTTTCATGTATCGATTATATGACTAGTCCTTTGACTTGAGGTCTTTACAATCTTATGTGTGGATCAAATAACTTTGACATTCTCCTTCCCCGGTTCAAAAGATCCAGTATAAGGGTATGATTGGGTCATTTGTTGAAACACATGAAGTTTGTAGAGATACAACAGAGAATCGCCACTCTCTCGGATAATATTTTCTTATAAGAGTAGTATTCCAGTTCGCGGGTTGATATGTGTGATCAGTGCTTGAGACTGTGGCCACAGCGGAACAATCATGTGAGATTCTTGGGTTAGCACGATTCATGACACTATCAACATCATACCTTTGACCATATAGGTAGACACTTTCCGTACACTAGGTCAATAGGTGGGGATACAGTGAGATGATGGATCGTATCATATGTAAATCGCATACAGAATAGGTATATATATCTTTCCTTCTCATTTGGGGGTCGTGGCATGTTGCTAGATGTCAACCTTGGTCATTGAAATCGAACGACCATCTGATCGGAGGATAATTTATGTTCGATTAAATTATCACGATTCATTTCATGTCCAACTTGAGGGGAACCCAAAAGGTCAGACACAATAAAATCGAAATCAATGGTTAACAGTGCACAGTACAAATATAACAGCATTTATGATTGTTGTAGGAATTGTTCATAAATGGTTCAATGTGTTTAATTATTGAACAGATCATTTATGAGGTTCCATAGTGGCTTAGAGGTTGGTGAATGACGATATGGGCACTTTGGGAATTGGAATTAAAAAAAAAAATTCTATTAATATGAATAGTAATGTGAATAGTAAATTTTTTTTATTTGTTTTGAATTCCAATTCGGCCCAAACTCTTTTATAATCTCATTAAACCACTAAATTAAAATCCAATGGCTAAGATTAAATTAGCTTTTATCCCACATCGGATTCTTAATTAATTTTGTTGTCTTTAGAGCACTATATAAACCCAAAGAATTCTTCACAAATTTGCTACACCAAAACCTTTCATATCTTGGGTTTATATAAGTGAGCAACTCTAAAGTTTAAGAGTAAGCTGCTGATTTTGAGGATCCTTAAGTCTAATTGACTAGAGGAACCTCGAGTTAAAAGTTTTGAGGTATTTGCCTAGGCTAGCACCAAGGGCAAAATACCCGTGCACTCAAGGCGTAGTCTTGCCGTTGAGTTTTGGCTTTGGTGTGTGCATCTTTGGAGGCCACACACTTGGGTGGCTCTTTGGAACGTGGAAGAGCTTGCTGAGTTCGAGAAAAGCTTGTAGATTGGAGGGAGGACTGGAGGAGTTTACGGTTCAAGTAAGTCTTTTTTTCTTTCTTTATTTTATTAAGAGTTCTTATGATAGTTAGCATGTTTAGGTTTATGTTCTTTGCATGTTTTATGAGTTGTATGCTTAGAATATATAGTAATATGCCTAGGCTTGTAGAATAATCAAAATAAATGGGTCTTGGGCGAAGGGAAAGCGGAATAATAATTTTGATTTTCCGCTGCGCACTCGCGGTCGCTTCCCAACAGTTTTATGAAGTTATCAGTGATCCATCATACCACATCTTCAACGTAAATGAATCCAATAAGCTTGTTCAATAATAAAAAACTAGTAAACTTACAATTATAACTAAAACAATCAAAATTGGCCATTTAGGCACTAATGTGGGAGCTTTGGCACCTGCATGGATGCCTAAATGGAATTTTCATGAATTTTGGGAGTCCAGATGTTTAACATGACAATGGGTGTCCGTACCGTCACCCGACATGATGACCATTAAAAAAACTATTCTAGTTTTTTTATTGGATTAAGTTCATTTTTCATCCAATTTAATAATTTAAACTCATTTATAACAAAAAAAAAATCAAACATTTCATTTTATATCAAAAAGACTCAACCCATAAAACCATCACAATCATTTAAATCATATTATTCGTAAATAATTTGGTTGGGTTCAAACCTCTTAGAATGAAGTCCCAAAAAGGGGTGTGTGATTTGATTGAGAAATGCCACCAAGGGGCGCAAGTATATAATTTTAAATTAATTATCTAATTAAATAATTTAAATTTTCTCTTTTCGAGTCTTTTGATTTGGTCCCTTCTTTTAGACTAGACTTTGAACTTATATACTAGTGAGGATAACTATCTGACAACTGCAAGGGCGATTTATCCCATGTTTTGTAACTCCTTGTTCCTTCATCTACCACCTGTGATAACTGCTACAGTCATGTGTAGGAGCGAATCGGGGTTTACCATTATGCCTATGATGTCAGCGACCACTACACAGATAGTCCCCGCAGGGGAACTAACCAGATAATAAGGGGGTCGACACCTAGTATGAGACAACAAGAATGATTTAAGACCGCACTACACCTCTCGAAAGATCCGACCCTAAACACGTTTAAGTTCAGAATGGTCTTGTACCAATGATTTTATAAAATTTATGCTTGAAGGAGGTATCCTCACATATTATAATGCAAGATCAAACACGCAATGATTTATAAAGCATACAATTTTCGAAAACATGAATTATAAATACATTAAATAAAGTAAGTGTCTATAAAATATTACAACATTGATAAACTAACATATCAGGGTAAGCATAGTCTGGCTGGGCAGGAAGTCTGGTCAGACATAACGTGTAATTCAGAGACACAAAATCACCATAATAGTAGGTAAAACAACATGATAAATATTAACTAACAACGATTCCAGTAATGATTAATGAAATTCTATTAAAATAATGACAATCTAAAATATGAATTTGATGGAATTAAACAGACTGAGACATGCACTTGGTAAGCCTGGCCTTAGATAGTCTTGGTCGGATATAATAGTGCATGTCCGGCCAGACATACTGTGTAGTCCAAAACACTGAAATATGCATATACAAATAACAAATACAGCGAACCAGTATTTTGGATATATTTAAAATGAAATGAACATCCGTCATTGGTACGTAATATCGTATCCTGAGTGCGAACCTTATTACCATCCATTCGGAATCTTCTATGGAACTTACGTCTGATTTTCCATCCTATTTACCACGGGGTCACATGGTCGGATATAGATCATGTCCAGCCGAACTTGCAATAAATCAGGCCGGATATGACTCGCAGATCAAAATATATGGAACACAAAATCATGCATATTAAAATAGGGAAAGTAGTGACATGCAAAGTAATTTAATGAGATAAATAAATATGACATGCATAGTATAGTCACATATAATTTTAAATAACATAAACTTACATTACAAAAAACAATAAACATGGTCTGACATGTTATATGGGTGGTCAGTGTGTGTTTATATCCGACCAGACAAGATGTATATCCGGCCAGAGATAATGTGTTAGAAAAAAATCTCAATTACTCAGAAATGTTAAATATGGTGCCATTAGGTCGTACCTTTGAGTTTGTCGTGGCTCTGAAGATCCTTCTGAATATAAATTCTTTGTTGGATTCGCATCAAGAAGTATGGAACTCCAAGGGATTGGTAATTGTTATTTTTGGTTTTTACGGTTTCTTTTTAAAAAAACAATTATACATATAAACAACTGCATGCTCTGCATGATTAAAAATTATACATATAATATAAATAAATAAAATTAAGTCTGTGGGAGCCCAATTACACATCCCATAACCATACAACGACTAAGGACTGACTTGACTGCATCAGAGTAATCCGCTGTCTGCAAGACCTCTATGGAAATCTTCTAGCTCTTTAAGTCCATGTGAACCTGCAAAACTAGCAAACAGTCGAGGTGTGAGCTATAAAGCTCAGTAAGTAACTCACGTCTTATGTAAATATATCAAGTAATTGTAATAACATAAATTGTAATCAGATATATGTGAATTTACACAACTTATAAATCTCATCTCTACCTGATGGCCGTTTACGTATATTATACTTGGATAATTTACTCACTGTACAGAATGCAACATTATAGTAAGCTTATATTCTCAGTTCCACACTATACTACGTATCAACGGAATTCTAACACCTCATCAACTTATTACCTACCAAACCACCCAAACCCGCGGTAAGGACATCCCAAACCCGTGGTGGTTTAGTCAGCTTAAATTATGGTTGGTTACTTCATATGGATTATGTGTGCTAAAACGCAAGCATTAGCTAACTGTGAGCTGTAGAACGTTTACTGAAACACTAAGCTGAAACCTTAGACCTCTATACAACATAAGATACCGATAATGGATTCAATCAATTGGAATCTTCACAAACTATATTCTGAATGTATCTTCACAAACTATATTCTGAATGTAGTAAAAATTTAACACTCAGCCCATACATTAATATCACGATTCGACCATGCATCTCGACATACAATTTATACATAGTGCATACTTATAACATAATACCATCTTACTCATCGAATCTGAACTAGACATAACTGAACTTTCATATAAATGAGAAATATCTCCACCAAATAAGGAAACTAACTGTGCAGGGTCCAAATTCTGAAATCACACTGTAATAGAATACCCATTTCATCTAGCCTCGTAGAGCAAGCTATATGCAAAAATTAGAATTTCTATATCTGAAATCATAAAACTTTAAAAGAAACTCTGAAAAATATATAGGTTTGTAAATTAAAAAATCCCATATGTTCGAAAATATCCAAGCCAGCTGGGAGTAAAATCGAATTCAAAACATGTGATGGTATACAAGATCAAGTAGTGTCAAAATCCTTTACATGAAATTCCAATTTGGTCATCTATTGGTAATCAATTCTTTTATAAAAGTAAACGGTTATGCACAAGGATTATCATGAAAATCCCCATACAACTGATAAAATCAATCCCAAATCAACAAATTCCATAACTAGTGAAATCAAAACTTACATACTCTAAACATACTCTATAGTTAGAAATCACATAAAACTTTCTAAATTCTTTTATCTGAAAACTTTAAAAGTCATTGTAATAACTTGGTGATTAGGGGCGTTACGCATCGCCGTCCCCCTAAGCACTTGCTGAAATCCTCTGAGTTTCTCTTAAAATTATTTCTCTTGAAAACTCGTTTATAAACCATCATTTTGGAAACTATGTCTCTTAGTATCTATAGAAAACCTTATGTATTGGGGCATTACGTATCTTCGTCCCCTCATAGGCCTAACTAGTGGTCTTGGGACGTTACGTATCGTCGTCCCCCAAGCCACAGAACTGGAGCCAGGAGTGCAAATCCATGCCATTGGGGCGTTACATATCATAGTTTCCCAAAGCATGCCATTATCATGTCCCTGAATCTAGGGTCTAAGGGCGTTACGTATCATCATCCCCTTAGCCTGAAATTCGGTGGTCTTGGGACGTTACGTATCACCGTCCCCCAAGCCACTGAAACTAGGATCTAGGAGCGTTACGTATCGCCGTACCCCTAGTCCTGCTCTACATGTGCATATGTCATATCCGTCAATTCCATATATGTACCAAGTTATAACTGAGGTGGGTTTTTCCCACATGCCTCCAAAAAACATAAAATGATGCTTTAAAGTCACAACTTTCTAAAACATTTCTCAAATTATTCTTATTTATAAAACAACCAGAAATAAATTTTGATAACGCCTTATGTGATGAAAAGTAAGTCTTGAATCAAGTCAATTAAGTAAAATCAACTTTGAAAAGAACGTTCCACTCACTGCAACTAGGATCCAGGTGCGTTACGTATCACTGTCCCCCTGGTCCTGGATCTATATTTGTCCATGTGCACTGTGTCTCCCTCTGGGTATGCAAAATGCATATGCATCATCATTGCAACCATATGATCATGTAAGTCATGCGCTCCAATGCAATGCTATTATCCATATACACAACATAAAAATCAACCACATTCTATTACGAACTGGTGCCATCTCACCCATCCAATACATACAAAGTAGGCCCGTACCCTATTTCAAAAAATGCATCCATATGGAAAATGCTCGCACGTGTCATCAAACATATCAACACATTTCATACAACTAGGTCCACACTCAGACCAAAACTAAAATGAAGTCTGGAAAACTTCGTTAAGACTCTTTACAAAAATTTTAAATCTCGACTATTAAAAACATGTTCTACTTGAAGATATGCTTAACTATGAAAATGTAACGACAACTGGTACTAAACTTTTCATGCTGATATTAGCTTGGTATTTAGAAACTCGACATTATACATACTTTCAGATAATCTGTTTCCATACGTGCTCTTTACGAATATCATTGTATGTACCTCTCGAAACTCTCATTTCATGCTTTCTAAAACTCCATAACTACTATTACTTATTTTTATGTGCTTTCAATCTATACACATCTATACAAACAATCAGCCATCATATCTTGTCTACCTCTGACGAGTTCACAATGAGGTATTACTTGGGGTCCATGTTATCATTTCTCTTTCCCCATCTATAACACAAAATACGGATGGTTGAAGTCGTTAACCATGGAAAATTTATTGAGAGCATAAACTCCCCAATTTTCCGGGAAAACCCAAGTTAAATATGTTTTCATTTTTGATACTCATAATACATCCAATAACCATAATACATTGTTCTATGTCAATCCAGTAGCTTAAATATGCAAATAATGCGTTTCCGAAAAATCTTTCGAAAAGTTTATAAAAAAGTTACAGAAGGAACCTAAGCCCTCCAAACCTCTCTGAAATTACTCAAATAATATCGTATCATCGTAATTAATTATATCCTTAATTACATTTTTCAAAGCACAAATTCGTGCGAAACCCGATTTTACCGGAAACTGCTTTACTTATCGGATCGATCAAATCTGCTATGATTTCTCTCAGATTCTACCAATTGCACAAATTCAATATACTAATGCTCAAACAATTCAGTTTATATCATTATGCTACTCTATGAAGCTACTGGAAACATCCAAATATTTAACGGAAAACCTGAAATTAATGAATTTTTACAGTGAGGTCTTACCAAGATTTTGAGGGCATATACGGACTCCAAACGATCTCACAAACGCCCTGGAATCGACCAAATTTCGATTGGAGAAACTGTTCATTCATCAATACTGTTCACCGCCATTTTTTTCTCCTCGTTTTGCATGCAACCGAGCACGGATCGGAAAAATCAACACCGCCAACTTGTAGTACTCGTCGAGAGCTTTGATATAGCGGGTGGCTCGGGTCGTGAAACGAAGCGAGGACTCGAGATCGAAATACCCATGAATGCGTATTTCTTTCTCTCAATCGGCTATTTCTGGTGACCTGGGGGCTGCCGCCGGCCACCACAAGGTGGAGGGGTGGCCGACGCACCTCTCTGGCTAGTCGCGCCGGCTAGCGATGTTCGACAGGCCGTCGGCGTGACCAGCACCTCCAAGAACGTGTTTTGGTGGTGGGGGTCGAATTATGAGATTTTGTTTCTTTTGCTAATTTTCTGATTTCTGAAAAATTTAAGGTATTTATAGAAAACGTTCTGAAATTTTATTCCAGTCCCCGCACATTACAAACAGTCCTCTATCATTGGGTGTCGTTTCAGAAATTTATAATTATGAGGTCCTTCTGCTGTAAATTTCAAAAAAGTGTTAAAAGTGAAAGTTGTTCGTCTCATAAAAATGAGTCTGATGGTTCAAAAATCAGCTCAAATGTTTGCTATCTTTATAGCCGAAATAAGAAAATTTTACGCGTATAACGATAAAATCAGAAATCGCATAACCGGTTCTCAGAACCACCCATTTTCCAACGCGAAGAAACTTTACTTAAAAATATTCCAACCTATTTTCCAACATATAAGTCTTATTTATGAATGTCATCCAATTCCAAATTCTGAACTTAAATTAGGAAAAAATCTAAAATTATTCTGAAAAATTTTGGATATTACATTCTCTCCTCCTTAAAAAAAATTATGTCCTCGAAATTAATCCTCAATTTATACTTACCGATCTGATTCACAATACATACACAAAAACTCTCTAATCTATTTCTAGAAATTGTCTAGTTCTATTCATCATCCGCATACTTACCTACTGCGAGGAAGAATAGTCTCAAATGTCTAAAACACATACCGAATTATTAGTCTCAAACACATACCTTAGGTTCGCTAATAACCCTTTGGCCTTACAAGGGCCTAATACTGCTACTATATAACTACTCTGAATTCTCTAGTCTCAATGGCTCTTAAGGTTTCAACTCAAGATAACTTCTTCTAATACGAAAACAGCTAGTCTATACACATCAAAATAAGTCCTCCACAGACTTCGATGCACTCGAGCTAGATGCCAAGCAGGAAATCATCTCATACCAAAGGAAACATTCATATTACATACAAAGACCTACATGGTCTATATAAAATAGAAGATATTCTCTGACAGCCGGATACCCCACAGTGCAGTCACTGACTCTAGACCATGCTACTGACTTTTAAACAACGCTCTGATACCAACTTTGTAATAACCCCCTAGTGTCAGGATGCTACCGGCAGGTTACGGGAAAACCCATCTCTATAAGCGTTTGATGCTACTAAAATTTCGGCATGACCTCTGCTAAAAAATCATGAAACCTGTATCAAAGTCCAGTACCTTGAGGTGTAATGATATTAAATTCAAAAGCAATCATCTCAACTCATGCATACTTGACAGCTTCATAGTATTCTGCTGTCTGCAAGACGTCTATGGAATCTTCTAGCTCTTTAAGTGAAATGTGAACCTGCCAAACTAGCAAACAGTCGATGTGTGAGCTATAAAGCTCTGTAAGTAACTCACGTCTTATGTAAATATATCAAGTAACTGTAATAACATAAATAGTAATCAGATATATGTGAATTTACACAACTTATAAATCTCATATCTACCCGATGGCCATTTACGTATATTAAACCTGGATAATTTACTCATTGTACTGAATGCAACATTATAGTAAGCTTATCTTCTCAGTTCCACACTATACTACGTATCTATAGAATCTTAACATCTCATCAACTTATTACATACCAAACAACCCAAACCCGAGGTAAGGCCATCCCAAACCCGTGGTGGTTTAGTCAGCCTAAATTATGGTTGGTTACTTCATATAGATTATGTAAGCTAAAACGCAAGCATTAGCTAACTGTGAGTTGTAGAAACGTTTACTGAAACACTAAGCTGAAACCTCAGACCTCTATACAACATAAGATACCGACAATGCATTCAATCAATTGGAATCTTCACAAACTACATTCTGAATGTAGTAAACAATCATCACTCAGCCCATACATTAATATCATGATTCGACCATGCATCTCAACATACAATTTATACATTGTACATACTTATAACATAATACCATCTTACTCATCGACTATGAACTAGAAATAACTGAACTTTCATATAAAAGAGAAATATCTCCACCAAATAAGGAAACCAAATGTGCAGGGTCCAAATTCTGAAATCACACTATAATAGAATAACAACTGCATCTAGCCTCGTAGGGCAAGCTATATGCAAAAGATGGAATTTCTATATCTGAAATCATAAAACTTTAAAAGAAACTCTGAAAAAATATAGGTTTGTAAATCAAAAAGGCCCATATGTTCTAAAATATCCAAGCCAGCTGGGAGGAAAATCGAATTCAAAACATGTGATGGTATACAAGATCAAGTAGTGTCAAAATCCTCTACATGAAATTCCAATTTGGTAATCTATTGGAAATCAATTCTTTTATAAAAGTAATCTCTTATGCACAAGGATTATCATGAAAATCCCCATACAACTGATAAAATCAATTCCAAATCAACAGATTCCATAAATAGTGAAATCAAAACTCACATACTATATAAAACTGTAAAACTCTTGTATAAGCTTTTGAATTTTTATAGTTAGAAATCACATAAAACTTTCTAAATCCTTTTATCTGAAAACTTTAAAAGTCATTGTAATAACTTGGGGATTAAGGGCGTTACATATCGTCGTCCCCCTAAGCGCATGTCTGAAATCCTCTTAGTTTCTCTTAAAACTGTTTCTCTTGAAAACTTGTTTATAAAACATCATTTTGGAAACCATATCTCTGAGTATCTGTAGAAAACCTGACGCATGGGGGGGTTACGTATCGCCATCCCCCCATACGCCTAACTAGTGATCTTGGGGCATTACATATCACCGTCCCCCAAGCCACTGAACTGGAGCCAGATGTGCAAATTTGATGAGTGGTAAATGTATCATTATTTCCCACTCATTTGACCTAATATTTTGTATAGTTTCTTGCGTTTTGTGAATATTTTGATGTGTTTTGTGTTATTTTATAGATAAATAAAGTTTCAGGACTCTCTGGAGGTGATTTGGGGCCAAAATAGTGAAAAACAGATAAAAGGGCATTTTCGTAATTTTGTGCGTCGTGACGCCTAACATGCGCATGAGCTGCTAACGTGCGATGGGTCCACAAGTCAGAATCTATGAAGTTTGACTTTGCTAACGTGCGCCGTGCCATGTGGCACCATCACAGCTAATCTGCTAACGTGCGACGTGCCACGTGTCATCATCCTATGGTGCCGACAATCGCCATCGCCACATGTCACCACGTGTCAGCCACGTCATCGCCATGTCAGCAAAATACCGAGTCAACGTGCAACGTCATCACCACATCATCATCAGCCAATCACGAAGTGCCACGTGTCGCAATTCTACGGTGCCGACAATCACATTCGCCACGTCATCGCCACGTCAGCGCCACGTTAGCATAATCATTGAGTTGCCAGCCGCCTTGCCACGTGTCACCTTATCACCTTATCCATAATGCCACGTGTCAGATAAGAATCTGAAGCCGACGAACCAGAAGTTGAAAGGTGTCGCGTCGCGACGCCCTAAGTCTACCGAGGCGTATAAATTCAGCTCGATGTTTCAGTTTCAGATGTACCTTCCTCTCTGAATTCTCTGTTATAAATATGGAGTTTTCTATCTAGTTTATTTTATTTTCAGTTTTGTAATTAATTTTAATTACATTATGTAATAATAGTAATTTACTTTCTTTACTTTTACAGTTTTTACTATTCAACCATGAGGAGGTAACTTCCCCCTTCTAGAGTGAAAGGTAATTCTTTTACTATTGCTATTTAGATTAATCTCCCTTAAATATAATATATTCACTATATAAAATTTGACTTTATGAGGATACCGCTATATTGGCCGGTTGGAAATCATTTATAAACTGGTTTTAATCTGACTAAGCAAGGATACCGCTAGATTGGTCGGTTGGTAATTAAACTTTCTTACCGCCTATATGGCAGGTTTATGGACAAATTGTGATACCGCCTATATGGCTGGTCGGACTTAATTTGACTTAATCAGGTTACCGCCTATATGGCTGGTCGATAAAATCATCACAAGTTAATAAATTATATTAAGGGAGATATCTAATTAGTAATTAGTAAAAGTTGATCATTTTACTCTAGCATTTTCTTTTATTGTAATTTTACTTTTCAGCTTTTACTTTACCACATTTACTTTTCATCATTTTAATTTATGTCTTTTATTTTTAAGTTTTTACTCGCCCTAGTTATGTGTCATAACTAAGTTAGTTATCTGGGGTTGTGATGACTTCTAATATAACTGGTTTATAAGGGGTTGTTTTGTAGTTTGGGTAATTTAAAGATTTACTTATTAAGTCTGAAGCTTAATGCGTGTTGTTAACTGGCCACTAATAAGATTGATCTGGTAAATCTAAAATAAACTTGACAAAGGAATTTTAGGTTTCAGCCTTAGACTTAATAGCCAACGATCTTCCTTGAGGATAGATAACCCTTTAATAGATTTCCTTACAGGATAGACATATACCTGTCGGGCGGGGGTAGCCATAATTGGAACTTAAACTTAATGAATCCAGGTAATTTGGTTGACATAGACATATGGTTCAATTGGGTTAAACTGGGTATTTGTGTCTGACCATCGACAGAGGCTTCGCATATTTTCGTGTTCTAGGTTAGTAAACCGATATATTATACAATCATAAAATAACCACTTCATTTTTAATTAGATATTAGAAGAAATCACAACCCTGGATAGTTTTATAAATTTGAATTTTCTTAAACCTACTTTCGTGCAATTTTAATTACTTGTTTTTAAATTTAGAATCATCACCATTTCAAATCAATCAAACAACCTGTTAGATACTAGTAATCATTTGACCTCATAAAATTAATAGATTAGGTATTAAGTCCTCATGTGATCGATACTTTTTATACTACTTGAACGATACGTGCGCTTGCGTTATACGCGTGTGATTACGCACCGGTCAAGTTTTTGGCACCGTTGCCGGGGACTTATTTTTCTTTCACTATTAGTTTTGAGGTTTGATACCTTTACTTGTTTTTAATTTCTTTTTACTTATTATTTTTGTTTTCTTGTGTTTCAAGTTCTCAGATCCTTCATGAGACGAACCAGAAGCTTTGAACTCCGACCGCTTGACCCAGAGATTGAAAGAACCATCGGACAATTGAGAAGGGAAATGCGAGAAGGTCAAGAAGCAATTGTTAACATGGAACCTGAACCTTTGGAGGTTGCACCACCAATTCCCATTCGAGACAGAACCATTCTGGTGGTTGACAGACTCATTTCATGTATTGTACTTCCTCCCTTACCAGCAAATGCGGGTGACATCAAAACATGCATTCAGATGATTCAGCAGTCAGTTCAGTTTGGGGGGAATGCAACTGAAGATCATAATACCCACATCAGCAACTTCCTGGAAGTTTGTGTCACTTTCAATTACAACCGAGAAGCTGAATAAGCAATGAGACTACGGGTTTTTCCATACTCTTTGAAAGACAAAGCTAAAGCTTGGCTACATTCACTACCAGCAGGTTCTATCACAACTTGGAACACTTTAGCCACCAAATTTCTTGAAAAGTATTTTCCACCAGCCAGAACTGGAAAGCTGAGGAATGACATCACATCCTTTGTGCAATAAGACTCGGAAACTCTCTCCGAAGCTTGAGAAAGGTACAAAGATTTGCTCCGGTAATGTCCTCACCATGAGATTCCAAAATGGCTTCAAGTCCAAACTTTCTATAATGGACTTTCTGGACTGATGAGAACCACAATCGATGCTTCTGCTGGAGGAGCTTTGATGGCAAAAGAAGAAGATCAAGCCTGGGACCTAATCGAAGAAATGGCCAATAATAATTCCTTGTGGCCAACAGAAAGGAGCATGATCCAAAGAATTGCAGAAATTTATGAAAGTGGAGCCAATACAGCAGTCAACGCCAAGCTGGATTAGATATGCAAATTCATGGAGACTCTCAGCACTGGATCCAAAAGTTCACCATATGGAGGAGCACCAGAACCAAACCAACTTGAAGAGACGGTGAATTATGTCAACAATTTCAACAGACAGAGGAACAATCCATACTCCAACACCTACAACCCCGAATGGAGGAATCATCCCAATTTTTCATGGAGCAACAATTCAGGGCAAAAGAATTTTCCACCACCTGGATTCCAGCAACAGAACAAAAGCCAGGAGTTTGAAAAAGAACCATAAATGAAAGAATGGATTGCAGAGATGTTCAAAAAGCAAAAGAAGCATATGATGCTATATTTCAAAGCCAATCTGCTTCCATCAAAGCACTGGAGAATCAAATTGGACAACTGGCCAATGCTTAGAGTTACAGACTGCCAGGTAATCTTCCAAGCAATACAGAACCAAATCCAAGGAACATGGGAAAGGAACAGTGTCATGCCATTATGTTAAAAAGCGATACTGAAATTAACAAAGATGTTGGAGCCAAAACAATTGCTGAGAAAGTTCCAAAAGAAACAAAGCAACAGATGGAGGAAAAAGAAGCAAAGGAAAAAGAACAGATCACTCTACCTCCACCTTTTCCTCAGCGTCTTTAGAAAAACAAACTGGACAAGCAGTTTGCTCGTTTCCTAGAAGTGTTCAAAAAGCTGCACATCAACATTCCATTTGCAGAAGCCTTGGACCAAATGCCCAGCTATGTAAAATTCATGAAAGACATTCTTTCACGAAAACGGAGATTGGGAGATTACGAGACAGTAGCATTGACAGAAGAATACAGCGCCATCATTTAGAGGAAGCTTCCCCCAAAGTTGAAAGATCCTGGCAGTTTCACCATTCCCTGCATCATAAGAGAACATAACTTTGGTAGGGCTTTATGTGATTTAGGTACAAGTGTTAACTTGATGCCTTTTTCTATTTTCAGGAAACTGCAGATTGGAGAAACAATGCCCACTTCAGTCTCTCTACAACTTGCTGATAGAACGCTCGTATTTCCAAGAGGCGTAGTTGAGGATGTGCTGGTCAAGGTTGACAAATTCATTTTCCCAGCAGATTTTATTATCCTTGATATGGAGGAAGACACAGACGTACCAATCAACCTTGGGAGACCGTTCTTAGCTACAGGTCGAACCATTATTGATGTACAAAAAGGAGAATTAACCATGAAGGTACATGACCAAGAAGTAACATTCAATGTTTTCAAGGTCATGAATTTCCCAGATGATGAAAAGAATGAGGAATGTTTCAGACTTGATGTGATACACATTACAATTCAAAACTCCAATGCAATGCAAAGTTCTACTGACAAACTTAAAACATGTCAATTGCCTGTGGAGCCTGAAGATAAAGCGTCTTTTGCACTGAAAAAGCCAAATCTTGCACTACAAGCAACAGAAGAGAAAAATTTCCACCAGCTCAACGAATTGGAGGAATTTCACAATTAGTATTTTGAGGATGCCAAATTGTACAAAGAAAAGGCAAGGAAAATACATGATGAGAAGTTAGTGCGCATACAACTGGAACCAGGGCAGAAGGTACTGTTAAACAAATCAATGGTGAAATTCTTCCCATGGAAGACAAAATCACGGTGGTCAGGTCCATTCCTGATCACCAAGGTTTTACCAGACAGAGCCGTGGAGATACATGATCCTAACTCCAACAAAACATTCAAGGTTAAAAACAAGTATGTCAAGCACTACTAGGGATAATCATTTGAGCGACAAAAAGAAAGTGTCACACTTTCAGATCCAGCCTAACGTTTGAGAAGTCACGTCTAGCTGACGACTTTAAAATTAGCGCTCGCATGGTGGAAACCCATGCAATTTGTGTATATATTGTGATTTGGTGTGTTTTATTTTTGTGTGTTTAATTTTTGCAGGATAAGGCATTTCAGGATGGAAGAAGTTCTCGCAAATCTTCACAAGAAATTCCTTCTCTCCCTCAAAAATCTCTGATGAAATTTTACAAAGCTCGCTTGGAACGGATGAGACTAATAATGATCAAAGGTATTCCAACTGACATTCATTGGATTATTGAAGCACGGGTCCGATTGGCAGATAAGTCTTTTGACTCTTTTATTTCACATCTGCCTGGTTTAGGTAGGAGCACTGTAGGCATTGCATTTTTTGCATATCGAACCCGATGAGGAGTCTCGTAAGGAGGCACTACCTTTAAGTCGTGGAAGTTGCGGAAAACGGTCGTCGGAAAGGAGAAGTCAAGAGTTGGCATATTTGGTTTTGATTCGCTAAGTTCGCTCGGAGTTCGCTTGTTGAATCTTCGTTTCGAGGTATATCTTTGGCCCGAAATTCCCGCAAACCACTCTAAGCCCACCTAAACCCACATCCAAAGCCCATGAAACCAAGACAAATCAAACACCAAGTCCACCATCCATAAAGCCCACGCCCATGCACATGATTTCACCCTCCTTGCACTATTCAAACATGATTATCCTTCCACCAATTTACTTTACACCTTTGATCTCACATTTTACCTTGACACCTAATTTCCAAGGCATTATTAGATCAACCCCACATCATTTAGCCATCACACCCCACGCCCATCACCATCCTCTCTCATTTTCTTCATTTTCCATCACCTTTTTTTGAATTTTTAACAAAGGATCACAATTATACATAACCTTTCTTCCATTTCCCAACAAAACATGTCATTTCATTTCCTTTCCTTTCAACCTTTATTCATTTTCAACAAAGAATCACAATTATACATTACCTTCCTTCCATTTCCAAACAAAACTTGTCATCAAATTGATTACCTTTCATTATCACTTGCCAATCTCATTAATGCCCTCCATTTGCCTATTTAAACCCTCACCGACTCTCAGAACCAAAGACCCTCACTTCTCACTCCATACAACCTCACGTAGCAGCACTAGCTTCTGGGTTCAAAACCCTTCACGCTCATTATCCTCCTGACAGCCTTAGCCACCTAGCAAGCCCCCTCGTGAACCCTCCTTCACGCTCAGCTCATATGCACGTTCAACGCACCAACAGCTCAGTTCACTGCCAAGCTTCACGCCCAGTACAGCATCACACGTAGCCCCTGCACTTAACACACTCACGCATAAATCATCAGTCCATACAAACCCTTCACGCCATCAATAAGCCGACAGCCCTCACAGCTCCATTCATCGTTAAAACTGCCCTGACCAGTCTCCATTTCACACACACACCACACTTCCAAAACCAGCACCATAAACACGCACCCCACTCTCAACAAACCCTCTCGCCACTGCCCATGCTCAATCCAGCCTCTAATTTACCTTACGTAACCAGCCCTTCAAACTCTCGGCACCTATCTCTCTCCAACTGACCAAACAAACCTAATAGCCAGCTTCATCAAACGCCATTCACTGCCCTGGAATTGTCATAAAATAGCCATCACCCTTGCTTGGCAGTACGGAGTAGCCCGCGGGGGACTAAACCGGAGAATAAAATGGAGTCGCCACCCTCTAAAATTCGCCCAAAATAGCAGCTCAAACACACTCAAAACAGTCCCCAAATTCACCGAAACAGTGAATAAAAAACTGCACTTGAAAGACTTCGAGAAACCGAACAAACGGCAGTCCAATACCCCTCAAAATTCACTAAAACAGCCATAATTCATTGCAAACCAGTGAGCAAAGTGTGGAGATTTAAATTGCAGCGAAACGAAGTGGAAACAGCGGATGAAACAGCGAAACAGTGAGCAAAATAGCGAAACAGTGAACCGGTGGAATCGTGGTGTCTTAGCCTTTCCGACGGCCATATAACGCACCTCCAAAGAACGACAAAAAAAGGTTAGACCTGAGGGTTTATATTATTAAATTTATTCACATAAAATAATGATTTAAAAAAATGTGTTTAGCATGAATAGTTAGTTTGGCATGTTATTTGGAATTTGTTCACATGAAAAAATGATTTAGTGTATGATGTGATTTTGGGTGAATGGAATATGTGTTCTTTCTTGTGGTATATTGGATGGAAACCCGGACATAAATTCCATAGCCGAATCCGAATGGACGGTATTATGGTTTGCACTCGGGATACAATGCCCCGTACCACTTGAAGGATTCATGTATTCCATTTCATCCAACTTGTATTTGAGCATTATTAGGTCATTAGAACGTTATTTTATTTCAAGCATGTTTTAGTTATTTATCCTTTGTATGAGGAATTTAGATTTAGGCCTATAGGAATTTAGAGTAGTTTTACCGATGTATGTCTTGTAGACTTGGTTAATATTACACAAATCCATCCATTACAATTGACATAAGTAAGGGACCATTCCGAACCCAACGGTTTGAGGTCTTCCCTTGCGAGGGGAGAGTGCGGCCTTAAATCATTTTCCCAGTTCACACCGGGTGGCGACTCATTTATTCTCCGGTTTAGTCATCCGTTGGCTACTCCGTACTCCTAACTAGGCCTTGGGTCTAGAACAGCATGTGTCGCCCAGCTCCTGTGTCCTACAGTCTGGCGACTCCACTGGGGATGGAGAATCGGCCTCGAAATATTATCTTGTAATGTCTGGATTTGTGTTTTAATTAACCATGTTTACTGTGGGTTTAAGGAGTTTAATTAAAGGCATTGTTAGGGCTAGGTGATGGTTTGGTGTCTTCCTTCATTCACTACCTTTTTATAAGGAAAAGCTGTGAAGGCACCTAGATAATCATTTTCTTAGGGGATGGTTGGTGTCTTCCTTCATTCACTACCTTTTTATAAGGAAAATCTGTGAAGGCATCTAGATAATCATCTCATTTGATAGACTAATTTGGGGACTCGTTGTTTATTCCTGTCACCAAGCGATAAGAGCCTAAGGGGCTTGGGTACTTAAGTGAGCCTCGCTCCACCCTCCCTCTGGGGAATCTACGATGGGAAGTCCATTTGACAGTTAGTCACATACCTTAGCTTGTTGGCATATACCATGAGGTGCACTCACTTGGTCGTTTGAACCCTTGAATGGGGAGTCCTAGTTGTGAGTAATCCTTTGTCAATAAGGGCCTTTGTTTACATTCCTAAAACCTGCATGTGAACCCTAGTTGTATGACCCATAGAAATCATTTCTTTTATGCTTTTGTTGGGACCATCGTTAT
The DNA here is from genome assembly GCA_019454045.1 of Zanthoxylum bungeanum. Taxonomy (NCBI): domain Eukaryota; kingdom Viridiplantae; phylum Streptophyta; class Magnoliopsida; order Sapindales; family Rutaceae; genus Zanthoxylum; species Zanthoxylum bungeanum. The sequence continues at coordinate 79,876 of SKCR01026489.1, forward strand.
TTGGATTCAATTGGAATTTTTGTCAAGAAATATGAATTGGAACGAGTTCGCGTCCTTTGATAATTGGGCCAAAAGCTTCTAAAATGTCGATGGGCCATTTTGTGTTTAGGCCTCTTATTATTTGAAGTCGTTTAGCCATGTTATCGCAAAAGTATAAACTTGTTGGGCCTTTTCAACTGGGACAAGTTTGCACCGCGCAATGATGTGATTGAATGCTTTAAAATGATGATAGGCCAACTTATATATGTATTTTCCGCATCACACGCATCTCAAGCATTTCATGCATACACGCATCATGTTAACCCTTTTGTGTCTTAAAAGCCATCATAGATTCCCATTGGGTTAGGAAAGCAGAGAGACTCGTCAAGAGACCGTCAGTCAACATGAGCAAATTAGCAAACGAGAGATCCTACTTGGATCAATTGGAGATTAAAGTAACTAAAATTATTGAGATGTTGCAAGTTCTGACTAATGTTGTGGCCAGTTTGACCGTACCCGGTATATCCGATAACAGAAAGTTGTACAATCAGAATGGAAAGACCATCGGAGAATCCTCGAAAGAAGCAAGCAGAAAAGAAAGGATAGCCATTCAGAAATTGAGAAATGGAGCAGTGAAACTGTCAGACTTGGAAGGGAACGAGTTCACCGAGCCGATTAATGTTATCAGATTGAATCTGCATTTTTCCTGAAGGAAAGAAGACTAAGCAAGTCACCAAGGGAATTGGCGGAAGGCCTAACCCAACGGGATAATAAACATATCCATGCATGCATACACGTAACGTACTTGCAATTCTTGTGTTTTTCCTATGTTTGTAGGTTTTAAACAGAAATGAAGAACTAGTAGGAGGAAACACATGGCGCCAAGGAGCACAATGAGGGTCTAACCCATCATGAATAGGGAGGACCTCTACACTTGCATACGTATACATTACATGCACACGTCTTTATTCTGTTGTTTTGTATTCACAGGTTTTAAAGAAGAAAAAAGAAAAAGAAAGCGGCTTGGGTACATTGGAGGAAATTTTTACAGTGTTATCTTGGGCGAACCTGAACATACACCAGAAACCGCTTGGACTGTACAACGTTGAAGGATTTTATGATTTTCTTTGTGTGTTTCTTGATGATGGCCGGAGAAATGGGTTCGTGTCAAAACCTTTAAAAGAAATTATCTTCACTGCTAGAACTGCTCCGGATCTAATTGACCAAATCTTAGCCTATAAACCACAAATTGACCCTATCCTTTCAAAGATAAATTGGTCTGAGGACGATCATGGTAAGAGGCGTCGGATTAATCTGGATCTTAACCTTTAACTTTTCGTGTAGAATTTCAGTTAACCAGGTACTATCTTCTAAACTATTCTTCTACTATTTAAGACATTGGGGACAATGTCTCATTTAGGTTTGGGGGAGGGAATTAGTTGATCAATATCTTGTTTTTAGTTGTGTGTTGTTTTTTTTTGTCCAAAATTTTCGAAAAATACAAAAAAATGAAAAATTTTCAGAAAATTACAAAAATATTTTTCGTTTTTTTTTATTTTGACTAAAAATATGAAATTGGTGAGAGATAGTTGTGTAAGGAGTTCCCATTCCTGAGACGTATCTCAAACCTATTTCGGAACAAGTTAATTTTTGTTTATTTCCTTTTGAATTAGTTAATTTGTAATTCTCCATAAAATTGACTAAAATGGATCTTCATATGCTCAGTTGGCAGCTATTATCAACATGCATATTAACGTACGGACATGAGCTATAATTGAAAAGTTTGTAATATTCAGTGCTCTAGTTTAATTGGAGAAAGCATCTCAAAAAGTGATGGAGTAAAAAAAAAATGTCTGAGATCCGAGTTATTAAGTCTGTATGGGTGTTTTAACACTTAGTGCCCTAAAACCAACTGGTTTGGGAGTCACTGGCCCAAAGCTCGCTACATGGATCAAAGATGTTGTAAAAATATATATATATCTGAAGTCTGAGTAATTAAGTCTGTAGGGGTGTCTTAACACCTAGTGCCCTAAAGCCAACTGGTTTGGGAGCCACCGACCCAACACTCGCTACATAGATGAAAGATATTGTATATAAATTAAAAAAATCAAAAATCAAAGAAAAAAATCAGAAAAATTATTCCATTGCTGCAAAAAAGATGTGAATTCTGATAAAACTTTAGGACAAAAATATTACTCTCTTATCAACTGCACTTGTGACTGTTGTGGGAAAAAATGAGTTGATTAATATTTTGTCGGCTGTGCATATGGAGAATGGTAAATATAATCGGAGAATTTACTTATTCAGTAATTTAAAAAGAAAGAAAACAACTAGTAACTTGGAGTTGAAGTTTCACCTGATTAGTCACTAACTTCTTTATTATTTTTTCTCTTGTCTTTTTGCTTTTGTGTGCATTAGTTTTACTAAATTTTTACTTTTGTAAACTGTTTGTGGGTATCATTGTTGTAAACCCTCACGAGACTACAACTCGTCCACTAGGGACACCTAGGGGTTTAAAGGCTTGTACATACGCTAAATGCAACCGTGATCCCTACGAAAGTGGCTTAGTTAAATTTTATTTTAAAGATGTTTATGTTATTTTATTCTGTGTTTTGCTCGAGGACTAGCAAAATGTTAGGTTTGGGGGTGTGATGAGTGGTAAATGTATCACTATTTCCTACTCATTTGACCTAATATTTGTATAGCTTCTTGAGTTTTATGAATATTTTGATGTGTTTTGTGTTATTTTGTAGATAAATAAAGTTTCAGGACTCTCTGGAGGTGATTTGGGGCCGAAATAGTGAAAAATGGACAAAAGGGCATTTTCGTAATGCGCATGAGCTGCTACGTGCGCCGGGTCCACAAGTCAGAATCTGTGAAGTTTGAATTTGCTAACGTGTGTCGTGTCACGTGTCACCATCACAGTTAATCTGCTAACGTGCATCGTGCCACGTGTCATCATCCTATGGTGCCAACAATCGCCATCGCCACGTGTCAGCCATGTCAGCAGAAGACCGAGTCAATGTGCCATGTCATCACCACGTCATCATCAGCCAATCACGAAGTGCCACATGTCGCAATCCTACGGTGTCGACAATCACTTTCGCCACGTCATCGCCACGTCAGCGCCACATCAGCATAATCATTGAGTTGCCAGCCGCCTTGCCACTTGTCACCTTATCACCTTATCCATAATGCCACGTGTCAGATAAGAATCTGAAGCCGACGAACCAGAAGTTGACAGGTGTCGTGTCGCGACGCGCAAAGCCTTGCTCGTCGCGACTCCCGAAGCCTACCGAGGCCTATAAATTCAGCTCGAGGTTTCAGTTTTAGATGTACCTTCCTCTCTGAATTATCTGTTATAAATATGGATTTTTTATCTAGTTTATTTTATTTTCAATTTTGTAATTAATTTTAATTACGTTATGTAATAATAGTAATTTACTTTCTTTACTTTTACAGTTTTTACTATTCAACCATGAGGAGGTAACTTCCCCATGCTATGGTGAAAGGTAATTCTTTTACTATTGCTATTTAGATTAATCTCCCTTAAATATAATATATTCACTATTTAAAATTTAAAATTTGACTTAATGAGGATACTGCTATATTGGCCGGTTGGTAATCATTTATAAATTGGTTTTAATCTGACTAAGCAAGGATACCGCCAGATTGGTCAGTTGGTAATTAAACTTTCTTACCGCCTATAAGGCAGGTTTATGGACAAATTTTGATACCGCATATATGGTTGGTCGGACTTAATTTGACTTAATCAGGTTACAGCCTATATGGTTGGTTGGTAAAATCTGCACAAGTTAATATATTATATAAAGGGAGATATCTAATTAGTAATTAGTAAAAGTTGATCATTTTACTCTAGCATTTTCTTTTATTGTAATTTTACTTTTCAACTTTTACTTTACCGCATTTACTTTTCAGCATTTTAATTTATGTCTTTTATTTTTAAGTTTTTACTCGCCCTAGTTATGTGTCATAACTAAGTTAGTTATCTGGGGTTGTGATGACTTCTAATATCACCAGTTTATAAGAAGTTATTTTGTAGTTTGGGTAATTTTAAGGTTTACTTATTAAGTCTTAAGCTTAATGAGTCTTGTTAACTGGCCACTAATAAGATTGATCTGGTAATCTAAAATAAACTTGACAAAGGAATTTTCGGTTTCAGCCTTAAACTTAATAGCCCACGATCTTCCTTGAGGATAGATAAACCTTTAATAGATTTCCTTACATGATAGAAATATATACCTGTCGGGCGGGGGTAGCCATAATTGGAACTTAAACTTAATGAATCCAGGTAATTGGTTGACAAAGACATATGGTTCAATTGGGTTAAACTGGGTATTTGCGTCTGACCATCGACAGAGGCTTCACATATTTTCGTGTTCTAGGTTAGTAAACCGATATATTACATAATCATAAAATAACCACTTCATTTTTAATTAGATATTAGAAGAAATCACAACCCTGGATAGTTTTATAAATTTGAATTTTCTTAAACCTACTTTCGTGCAATTTTAATTACTTGTTTTTAAATTTAGAATCATCACCATTTCAAATCAATCAAACAACCTGTTAGATACTAGTAATCATTTGACCTCATAAAATTAATAGATTAGGTAATAAGTCCTCGTGGGATCGATACTTTTTATACTACTTGAACGATACGTGCGCTTGCATTATACGAGTGTGATTATGCACCGGTCAAAATTCATGCCATTGGGGCGTTACGTATCGTCATCCTATAATGCATGCCACTATCTTCCTGAATCGAAGGTCTATAGGCGTTACGTATCGCTGTCCCTCTAGCCCTGAAATCTGGTGGTCTTGGGGTGACACGCTCAAAAAGTGATTCTTTACTCCCAAGTATAACAGTGTCGAAGTAATAACATAACTCGGTAAGTCCGAGATCTATCGGTTGGATAATTATGACCTATAGCATCACTATTTGTACATAATATGGTGTTGCTGTACAAATTAACTATATGACGAAGGAAATTGCTCTTTTATCATTTGTAATTAGATTACCGGGATATATAAATGATAAAAGTCCTTATGATTAGTACCGGATTAATAAGATATGAGACAGTATTAATCCATGAAAGTTTAATCATTAAATATCCTTAGTCGTAGTATTATCGAGATTGGACATCAATAATGCGGAATAGGCTAGTATTACACTTGTGCGTGTTATGGAAGCGTAACGACATAGTTCTCATATGTTTGGGTATTGGATACTCATGCAAGTGTAATAGGAGGTTCTGTTTACCGATGGTACGGAAATAGCTTCGCTCTGGATAGACCCCTCGGAATCCCATTGGTATTATGACTATGTGTCTATGGGAATCCGAATCAGGGTAGGTGTATTTGGTTTTAACCTGAGACTTGCATCGCTAATACTTGCGACAATAGGTATACTTTGGTTTTGGTCGTTCGGGGCTTTAACAGGTTCTGTGTACGCCTCTTCTAGGTATACTGAGAATCGTAGTGTATTGGGTGTGATGTCAAGATGGAAGTATCACTTCAGTCATATGGAGATGATGATCACGCAAGATACGGAACTGGTACTCTTGTATGCTGCAGCTATCGGGATAATATTACAAGGTCATGATTATCCGATTATAGAGACTAGTTACCAGAGATCCGATATATTTTTCGTACGGGGGCAGACACAATTCCAGCCCCAGGCCTAGCATGTGACATTAGATACTGGATCGTAATGTGCAATACTACATATAGTACGCCTGACAGAGATTACATACTCCTTAAAAGAATATTTCTGGAGAATTGGGTAGGCACGGTGCTTTGCTAGAAGCCAACCATGTCTTGTAAATCAGTAAAAACGTGGTACGGGGTACGCACGTATTCGGATAGTCCGATAACCGAATTTACTGCCAACATATCCAGAGATCTCATTGGTCGATTCCCGAAGATGTACAGATGGCGTTTGACTCGAACAGAATTAATCTAGGATTAATTATGAGAGAGAAAATTAATCAAGGATTAATTGCGGAAAGAATTTATCTTGGATAAAATTCAAATGGAAGAAAGAGAACGATTAATTTGGAATTAATCGATAAAATAATATATTCGATATATTAAATGAAATTAGATTTCATAACGGAATTAAAATTGGATTTTAATTCGGGCGAACGAATTAATTTAGAATTAATTCGCAAGCGACTTTAATAGTAATTTTGCTAGGCATAATTTTTTAATTAAATTTGATTTAATTACGTCGCAACGGAAAATTCGTTAATTCGGAATTAACGAACTCGAGCCCTAAATGTGTTTGCGGGCCCACTCGGATTTTGAATCAAGTGGGCCCCACCACTTGTCTCCTCACCTAGTCAACTTTATCAACTTTTGGTTGATAAAAGTTGGTGGGATTTTTTGGTTAGCTTGTTTCTTACACAAGCATTATTAAAATTGATGTGTAAGTGACATATACCAACTTTGGAAGTTTGGTAATTGATATTATTGATTTTGGAAAATCAAAAAACAAACACTTCTCACTTTTTCTCTCCTTGGCCGAAAATATCACTCCCATTTTTCTCTCATTTTGGCGTGAAGCTTGGCTTCTTGTTACTTGATTTTTGCTTCAAAAATCTTAAGTGCTAGCACACAAAAGGGGTCATTCAAAGGTGTTAGGGAAACCTATCCAAGAGTTTGGAATTCTAAGTTCAAGCTTGGAGCTAAACAATTCATACAAATGAGAGCTTGGAGCAACTTCAGAGGAGGCAAATTTTTGTTATCTCCACATCCTACTTAGCCGATCAAAGTGAGTACTTTCCGATATCTTGCTTTGTTTATTCACACATGTTTTATGCTTAATTGATCCTAGGCTTGTTCTTAGAGAACCCAACACTATCCACATGGAATAGATTTAGTATGATAAAGTAATAATCAGAGCGAAAAGAAAATGATTTGATTTGTTTGAAGTTGTTTGGAGAATTTGAATTAGATGACAACAATAAAATTAAGAAACTGGGATTATGGGATCCACTTTTAATTTTTAAATTTGGAAATCTCACTTTGTATAATATATAAATTGTCATTATTACCCAATTAATTTACTTCTGGAATTAACTATGCCAAAAAATATAAAATCGGTCATAAAGGCGGTAGTCATTTATGTCGATGACTAGTCCTGCCAAGGTACTAAATATGCCAAAAACATAAAACCAGACATAAAGGCGGTGATATCGTTTGTCTATAACAAGTCCATTTATGTACTCAATTATGCCAAAATCGTATAAAACCAGTCATATAGGCATAGTATAAAAGTTTATCAATAATTAATCCAGATCTCAATTAATTATTAATCATTAGATTATAATTCATATATTATAATATAAGTAAGATTATTCTAAATTTTAATAATAAAAGATTCACCAATTCCCCAGCAGAAAGAATAATTAGCTACTTATACTGTAATTAAGAACACACATAATTTTATTACAAAAATGAAAAGACATTACAAGAAATTAAAACAAACAAGATATTTTCTTCCAAACTCTTATTCAGAATTCAGAGGAAAAGTATGAAGAAAATGAATTCAGAACTCTTCAAATTATAGGCAAAGAAAAGGCTTCCACTAATTTCTCCACCAATTTCTCCACCAAACATGCTTCCACCAAACATGGAAGTTTGACAATAGTAAATTGTCATTTTCAATTATTTATTTTTGATAATGACTTTAATAATTACACATAACATATTTAGATTTTTCATCAATTTCAGCCTTAAAAAACTCAGAATTAGAAAATCTTATGAACTTCAAAGTTGTAGATCTTTGAGTCTTCTTTCGTCTGGAACTGGCATCACTTCCATCCGATATTGGAGTAAGAAGTTATGGCCAAAATAAAAAAACTTGCACAAGACTGTAATTTCTAAATTTGTACAATGTTAGAACGCCCTTTCAAGTTTTTGGCCTTCAAATGGAAGATTCGCTATCCTTCTATCATCCAATCCAGGTGGTTGGAAGTGAGGATGCCACGAAGGATATAAATGTGCATCCTGATGAAAACCACCAACGGTCACAGCTTGAAGAGTGTGTCGACCAGGGCATCGCTTATTATGTTGCTCAGGTAGATTCAAATACAATACAAGCAATGTAAATTTATGAACAAGTTACTACGGCTGAATTGGATGGGATTTTATCTTTCTCTTGAATTGTTCAGAACTTCAAGGATAAGACATTGTTCGTGGACACTGAGTTACATACCCAAGTCACTGGCAGAGGGGATGAAATTACTTTGATGAACAATCAGAAGGCTCTAAATTCCAATGATAAAGTTCAGATGCCTACTGAGAATGATCATCAATTGAAGTTTGAAGAGAGATTAGACAAGAGTGAGGCTTGTCATCTTGCTCAACCTCAGGTTGCTTCAAATGTGGTGAAAGGTATGGTGGTTGAACAAGAGTTAAATGATGCAGAATAAGTGAATTCAGTTATGGGGAATGAAATGGAAGTTCAAAAACAGCCAACTGGTTAGGTGGTGTTGGTAAAGTTACTGCATTGGATGGAAAAGTTTCTTCAATTCCGACTGTTGGAGTTCCTTACTCTTCTTTTCAAGTCATAAATGAAGGTGAAGGTATGCGGACTGCTGAAGGAGACAAAAATGCAGTTGGTGGTGGTCTTTCTAGAGTTGGGTTAACGGTTGGCATGAGATGAGATGGAAGTTCAAGAACATGTTACAAGTGTTGAACAGACCGCTTTACATGGAAAGTAGGAAATGAAAGTTGATGAATATGATAGCGATACTGAACAGCTCGAAACCAATGAGGAGAAATTTTTTAACTAAAATATTTACTTGGATTGATGTATCTCAGCTAAAGCCCTTCTTATTCATACTCAAATAGTTACTTGGATTGATGTATCTCAGCTAAAGCCCTTTTTTTTCATATTTCTCTCAGTGGAGAAGCATAGCAATTCCGAAGTGTTTCAGAATGCTGTCAGTTGTGCTCTGGAAGAAGTCAGCAAACACATAGAGCTGGGGCTTTCATACCATTGCATACCAAATTATGTTTATGATGAAATCAGATTACAAGTTATTTAGAATGCCAGAATCCAGCAGGAATCACCTTTGGATATTACAAGTTAGGGGAAGGAGTGCCGTATATTGTTGAACATGAGAAAATAAAGAGAAAGAGGTTAGCAAGAGGAAAAGCTTTGGCCTTAATAACCTTAAAAAGGAATATTACAAGATCGACCTCCAGCACTTCTAAGAAATATGATTCCATTAAGGAAATGGTAGGTAAATCGATCCAGTCCGCGTATAATTTTCTGTTCAGAGTTATATCTTCTGTAGCTTAGTATATCGGATAGTACGGAGAAAGATAGTGATGATGCATAGGTTGTCAAGCAAAAGTTCTAAATTAAGGTTCGCGATTTTATCAAAGCTTCGATAATGGTTTTAGATAATCAGAATGTATTATATCATAAAAGAAATAATGAGCGCTTGTGCGATAAATTCAAAAGGAGGTAAAGGGACAGATGTTATTAACTGAATACATATGATGTTTACTCATAAAGAAGAAGATAGTAGAAATATATTTTCCATTATATGAGCACATATTACAATAGTTATTGAGAAAATCTCAAGTATGCTTTGTTCTGGTCGGTAGACATAAGGGTTTTAACAAATAGGAACATGAATGGATGGAACAATAGGCCTTGAATACAACATTAGGTTTAGAACTGACAGTTCACACAGACAGCTGGGTCAGAGAAGTTCAGGAATAACTCAAAAGTCCAGAAAGGATATTCCTTTATTCTTGGGTTGTGAAGAAAATAACACTGGTGGTAGTTGCAGAATATATAATAGAAAGTCTCATGGATTAAGGACGATACAATCAAGAACCCAAGGAAGAAGCTATTCCATATAGCCCACGTATTATGCAAGCATGGTAAGATGTATCATGTATAACACAAACTTAAGGTAAGATGAAGAATAAGGTATGCTTAGTAGTCAACATAACTGAAGACTTAATTATCAAATTTAGCTGGATCTAGACGATTCAGGCTAGCACATAGCAGAAAATGGATCCATGTGTACAAGTAAATGATCCGCCTAGATTCATCTCATGAATGTATGTTTTAGCTCGTGTTACAAGTTTTCTTTCGTACTTTCAAATTAACTGAATTTGTGATTAATTACAGCCTCAGTTATGACTTTCAAGTCAAAATAGACAAGTTCTAGCATGAAAATTCACATCATCATACGATAAGAATGACAAGGTATGTAAGATTGTCTTAAAGTAATGCAATTGATAAAGCAGCATTGGTGTAGGACACAGAAATCGGCGACGCTGTTCCAGGCTCGCGGCCCGGTTGGGAGTACGGAATAGTCCACGGGGGACCAAACCGGAGAACTAAAAATGGAGTCGCCACCCGGTGTGAACCGGGAAAATGATTTAAGGCCGCACTCACCCCTCGCAAGGGAAGACCTCAAACCGTTGGGTTCGGAATGGTCCCTTACTTATGCCACTTGTAATGAAATGATTTATGCAATAACTTAACTGAATCTACGCAACATATATGCTCAAGAGTAACTTAAATCTAGTTCGCATTCACCAAAGTAAATCATATGTCTAAGTTTGCATGCTTTAAAAGTAAGTCATTATAACGGCAAGCATACAATATCACACAATGAGCATGTTGAATTATCAAATACAAAGAATAAATAACATCCTAAACATAAACGTAAATTAAATTACTATTGCAAAAGAAAAATAACTAAATCATGCATAAAGAAATATCATAATCATGCTTAAAAATAAATAACTTATTAGACTAAATCATGCTTAAAACGCAAGGTTGGATGAAACGAAACATGTGAATCTCTCAAGTGGTATGTGGCATTGTATCCCGAGTGCAAACCGCAATACCGTCCATTCGGATTCAGCTACGGAATTTACGTACGGGTTTCCATCCGATATACCACAAGAGAGAACACATATTTCGTTCATCCGGAAATCACATCATGCACCAATACACAATACTCATATGAAATAAAGTGCTAGAATAAATGAAAATAAAGGATAATAAATAGATAATGTGCCCTCATGTCTAACCTCTTAAATCGTCTCTCGGAAGTGCGCTACGCGGTTGTCGGAAGGGTTGATGCTCCGCAACTCCTCTGGTTCACTGGTGCAACGTTTTCCTTCGTTGTTTCGCTGTTTGGGCTGTTGTTTTTTACTCTGTTTTACTGCTGTTTTCGCTGGTCAGGGGCTGTGTTTCATGGGCTATTTTTGGTGGTCATGGACTGTGTTCAGGGGCTATTTTCAGTGGTCAGGGGCTAGTTTGGGCATGTTAATGGGCTGACTTCAGGGGCTGGATGAAGGCTAATGGCGTGATTGGTGTGAATTGTGGGGGGTTTGGGCTAAGGTTGTGTTTTAAAACAGAGGTCCAGCAAGCGAACCCGAAGCTAAACAAGCGAATTAAATCCAACAAGATGTCAATGTCTGACTCTTCCCTTCCGACGTCCGTTTCCCGCGACTTCCATAATTTAAAGAGGTAGTGTCTCCATGTGAGACTCATCATCGGGACTTATATGCAAAAATGCAGTGCCTACAGTCGCCCCCACTTTGATGGGACTTGTACAGTGTGTGACAATGACAATCCTATCAAAGTCTATGCAATGCATTTTTACTTACCTGGCTCACCAGCTGCCAGTTGACTTGCGTGTTGCTTTGAACTGAGTTAATCTGATTGTTCCATACCTGGCGTGCTAAACCCCATACCCGAGAGTGTCGCGGTTGCGTCTCCATACCCAGAGTGTCGCAGTAGTGTCTCCATACCCAGAGTGCCATACCCGGCATGCTAAACTGTTGGACAGTTATGACCCATAGCGTCACTATTTGTACAGATCATGGGGTTGTTGTACAAATTAACAATGTGACAAAGGAAATTGCTCTCTTTTATCAATTGTGATTAGATCACCAAGATGTATAAATGATGAAAGGTCCTTATGATTAGTTCTTGGATTGAGATGATATGAGACAGTATCAGTCCACGAAGTTTTAATCATTAAATATCCCTAGTCAGAGTATTATCGAGATTGGACATCGATAATGCGTAAAAGACTAATATTACACTTGTGCGCGTTGTGATGGCATAACGACATAGTTCTCATATATTTGGGTATAAGATACTCATGCAAGTGTAGTAGGAGGTTGTGTTTTACCGATGGTACGGGAAACAGCTTCGCTCTGGATAGACCCCTCGGAATTCCATTGGTAGTATGACTATGTGTCTATGGACGTTCGAAATCAGGGTAGGTGTATTTGGTCTTAACCTGAGACTTGCACCGCTAATACTTACGACAATCAATATACTTTGGTTTTAGGTCGTCCAGGGCTTTAACAGGTTCTATGTACGCCTCTGCTGGGTATATTGAGAATCGTAGTGTGTTGGGTTTGATGTCAAGACGGAAGTATCACTCCAGTCATAGTGGAGATGATGGTCACGTAGGATATGGAACTGGTTCTCTTTGTTGGACAATTATGACCCATAGCGTCACTATTTGTACAGATCATGGTGTTGTTGTACAAATTAACTATGCGACAAGGAGATTGCACTCTTATCATTTGTTATTAGATCATATAGATGTATAAATGATAGGAGGTCCTTATGATTAGTTAATGGATTGAGATGATATGAGACAGTATCAGTCCTCGAAGGATTAATCATTAAATATCCCTAGTCAGAGTATTATCGAGATTGGACATCGATAATGCGTAAAAGACTATATTACACTTGTGCGCATTGTGATGGCACAATAGCATAGTTCTCATATATTTGGGTATTGGATACTCATGCAAGTGTAATAGGAGGTTGTGTTTTACCGATGGTACGGAAAACAGCTTCGCTCTGGATAGACCCCTCGGAATTCCATGGTAGTATGACTATGTATCTATGGAAGTCCGAAATCAGGGTAGGTGTATTTGGTCTTAACCTGGACTTGCACCGCTAATACTTGCGACAATTAATATGATTTGGTTTTTGTCATCCAGAGCTCTAACCGGTTCTGTTTACGCCTCTGCTGGGTATATTGAGAATCGTAGTGTATTGGGTGTGATGTCAAGACGGAAGTATTACTCCAGTCATAGTGGAGATGATGTCACGTAGGATACAGAACTAGTACTCTTAAGTACTGCAGTCATCAGGATGATATGACTAGGTCATGTTCATCCGATTATAGAGACTAGTTACCAGACATCCGACATGTGCTTTGTACGGGGCAGACATAATTCCAACGCTTGGAATCAACACAAAGGTTGGATCTTGGAGATCTTCACAACTCAAAGCTTGGAATCAACACAAAGTTGGATGTTGGAGATCTTCTTCTCAAAATTTTTAAAAGGTCAAATTCATTCAATGTAAGTAATTCCGCAACTTATAATGAATTTATGAACACATTTTCTTGCTTATTAGATCCTTGGCATGTTCTAGGAACACTAAGAATGGTATCAGAGCCAATTTTAGGCATGAAAATTTTAGGGTTCATGAGACTAAAATTTGGGGCTTTTGTGTTTTGAACATGATTTCTTCAAATTAATGGTTTGAGCATGCTTAGATTATGTTAACTTAGAGTTGTGCATGATTAGATTTGAGATAAATTGATTGGATCAAAATCTACAAAAAAAAAAATAGCATGGCCGAATGTTACAGTGCAGTGGACTGAATTTTATTTTTTTTATAACATCATTGGATGTGTTTAAATGCATGATTAAATGTTGATTGTTGGTTTGATTGGATTGGAATCAAAGTCATTAATGTTTATGTTAAATTCAAATAGCATGTTGAGCATGAAATGATGTGTTTGGCTTCAATTTGTGTTGAGCATAAATTGATGGATTAAGCATGATTAATTAAATAATTGGTATTTTGGAAATATTGAGTTTAATTAATTAATCATGGCTAATACACTTGAATTAAAATAATTGTGATATTTGGAATATTATAATTATGTTAATAAGCCTTTAATTATGTAATTGGGCTAAAAGTGTGTATTTGGGCTTAATGGGCTTGGTTTGACCAAGTTTGGTTTTGGACTTTTGGATTGGATCCAATGGGCCCAAAACCAATTCCATAAAGTCCAAATACATCACTTGGCCCTTTAAAGAATTTAATTGGGCCTAAATTAATTTATAGGCAATATGGTGATTCCTATTGGGCCTTGGCATTTTGGGTTTGACCCATTATGGCCAAAGCCCATGCCTTAAGAATTAATTAAAAGCCCATTGGACTTTAATTAAAATGACATTGGATGTTATTGGGCCTTTGAGACCCATCAAGATTGGATTTGGAATCCAAGTCTTTAAGGCTTATGAGTAAGTGTAATATTTAATTTGGAATTAAGTTTGGAATTAGTATTGAATACAAATAAATTGGATTTAAAGTTGTAGTTCAATATAATTCAAGAATACTTACTTTGAGTATTTATTCTTAAACGAGTTTGACTCGCGCAAATCAAATCGTTGTTTGAACATTGGATGATCATTAATTCAAAAATTAATTAATTGGATTAGATTGATTGAATAACATGATTTGTATGAATACATGAATGTATTGCATGAATAATGTATATCAGATGGATATTAGAAGGGTGGGGTCAATTTTGGAAATTGTAATAAATTTTGAATTTATTAAATTGGACCTGCATGTCCAGCCTTTTTATCTCATTATTCTTTGTATTTCTCTTCTCACCAATTCCCCTTAATGTAAATTATGTTTCTTTATTGTATTATGTAATTGGGTAGAAGTTAGAATAGTTCTAGCCGGGGAGAGGAAAGTGAGTGATTTGTTCTAGGAACAATTTGTGACATATCCATCCGCATATCATTATTAATTTATTTATCGCGCCTTATTATGATTTTAGAATGCATGCTTAAGGGTGTATGATGAGACCTAATCAATGAGAATAAATTGGTTGCCAATTTACGCGAAAAACCCTCAAAACATATTAAGCGTTTTTCCTTCCGTTGAGTGATTCTTACTCAAGATCCAAAGTTGGCATTGGTTTGTTGGCCAAAGTCAAGACCTTTGTCAATTGCGGATGTGTTTGAGTCATGAGAGTTTTGTTCCATATCGGTGTCTTGTCCAAGTTGTGATTTGTTGGCCAAAGTCAAGATCATTTCTTGTCCATCGACATTGATTACGAAGCTTTCCATGTCAATGGGTCCCGCTTAACTGGAATCATTAAGCTGTTGTGCCAAAGCCAAGGCTTAGTTGATTAAGAGGAAAAAGTTAGGAAAATATATTGGATATATTGGCATATATATTGTATATATGTTTCAGACTTGGATGTCCACCTACTGGATCTAGGAATTGGATGAGATCCAATTGATCTTAGAGATCTACCTAGTTAAATATCATACAATTTGTTGGCCAAAGTCAAGCCTAGGCCACTAGGAAACAAGGTTTCCCGAGTACTGAATAGAGGGTTAGAGGCTCGCCGAAAAATAGTGGCAGGGAAGTATTAGATTTGCAATTTCGTTTAGATACTTGCCATACGCGCTCATTTCATTTTTCGTCATAATTTATTTATAAATATATTAGTTTGACTAATATTTAATTGTTGTTTTAATTAAACAGTTGGACTGTATTCAAACTACTTCATTTATAGTTGATTATATAATTGGATTATAGTAATCAATATATTTGAATTTTACCCTTCATTTATAGTTGATTATATAATTGGATTATAGTAATCAATATATTTGAATTTTACCGATCATTTATAGTTGATTATGTAATTGGATTATAGTAATCAATATATATTTGATTTTAACCAATAAAATTGTAATTAGTTATATAGTTAGACTATAATAATCATTACATTATATTGTACCCGAAATCGTTGATTGGATAATTAGACTATTGGAATCAAGATAACTGAAATATTAGTGTTTAAAACATAATCATGGGTGAAAATGTGTTTGAACGACTTTAATTTACAAATTGGGAATAAAATTTCAGGATGGTCCTGGAAACTAATAAGTTACTTTATTTGATAAAATAACATATTAGGCCTAAGCCCAGAGTTAAGCAAATAGTAGAGCATGATCTTTGGAAGATTCATGTGAGGATAACTTTAGTGCTTAATCCATTATACTTGTCAAAATGACTCCTTAATTTCCTAATCAGAACTAAGGATTAGATCCTTAAAGTATGATGAAGAAATTGAAGGATCTTCATAGGTCTATACTTAGATCTTAGAAGCATAAATTGCAATTAATAACTCTTGGAGAGTTAATGGCTATTCTCAAGGAGATAAAGCAAAAGTTTGCAATAAGGCAAGTAACGTAAGGCGTGTTGGAAAATTATGACCCATAGCGTCACTATTTGTACAGATCATGGTGTTGTTGTACAAATTAACTATGTGACAAAGAAGATTGCACTCTTATCATTTGTGATTAGATCACCAAGATATATAAATGATAGGATGTCTCTGTGATTTGTTCCTGGATTGAGAATGATATGAGACAGTATCACTCCACGAAAGATAAATCATTAAATATCCCTAGTCAGAGTATTATCAAGATTGGACATCGATAATACCTAAAAGACTAGTATTACACTTGTGCACGTTGTGAGGGCACAACGACATAGTTCTCATATATTTGGGTATAGGATACTCATGCAAGTGTAATAGGAGGTTGTGTTTTACCGATGGTACGGGAAACAGCTTCGCTCTAGATAGACCCCCTCGGAATTCCATTGGTAATATGACTATGTGTCTATGGAAGTCCGAAATCAGGGTAGGTGTAATTTGGTCTTAACCTGAGACTTGCACCGCTAATACTTGCGACAATCAATATGCTTTGGTTGCGGTCGTCCAGGGCTTTAACATGTTCTTTGTACGCCAATGCTGGGTATATTGAGAATCGTAGTGTGTTGGGTGTGATGTCGAGATGGAAGTATCACTCCAGTCATAGTGGAGATGATGGTCACGTAGGATACGAAATTTGTTCTCTTATATGCTCGAGCTATCGGGATATTATGACTAGGTCATGTTTATCAGATTATAGAGACTAGTTACCAGAGATCCGATATGTGCTTCATACGGGGCATACAGAATTCCAGCCCCAGGCCTAGCACGTGACATCTGATACTGGATCGACATACACAATACTACGTATACTACGCCTGATATAGATCACATATTCCTATAAGGATATTTCTGGAGAATTGGGTAGGCATGGCGCTTTGCTAGAAGCCAACCTTGTCTTGTAAATCGGTATAAACGTAGTACTAGGTACTTACGTGTTCGGATAGTCCGACGACCGTATTTACTGCCAACATATCCGGGGATCTCATGGGTCGCTTCCCGAAGATTCACCGATGATGTATGACTCACACTTTAATTATTCTGGGATTAATTTGATGCGAGAGAAAATTAATCTGGGATTAATTACGGAGATATTTTATCTGGGATAAAATATTAATTAAAGAGAGAGAAAGATTAATTTGGAATTAATCAATAAAATAATATATTTGATATATTATACGAAATTGGATTTCGACGCGGAATTGAAATTAGATTTTAATTCGGGCGAACGAGTTAATTTAGAATTAATTCGTTATCGACGTGAATAGTGATTTCGCTAGGCATAATCATTTAATTACGTCGCAACGGAAAGTACCTAAAATACCTTTTACTTGGTAAAAGTGTATGTGCCATCAATCTGTTAGCCCTCGTTCATAGTGACATAAATGGGCTCATATCTAGCTAGGATGGAGGTGGATATGAGTATTTTGTGACCTTTACGGATGTGGCATCGCGTTATGGTTATGTGTCTCTTATGAAACACAAATCGAAAACTTTTAGAGTTTCGACAAGAAGTAGACAAACAGATCGGCTAAATTATTAAAACCATCACGGTTTGACCATGATTAAAATACTTAAGCAGTAAGTTTCTCAAATACTTGAAAGAGTATAGTATTCTTTCAATGAGGACTCCTCCTGGAACACGTCAATTTGACGGTGTGTCCAAACGGAGAAACCGAATTTTGTTAGACATGATAAGGTTAATCATGAGTCGCTCTGAGCTACCATTTTCCTTCAAAAGATAAGCATTTAACAGTGCAATACTTATTTTGAATAAAGTTCCATGAAAATCTGTTTGACAGATTTCATATTAGATATGAACAGGAAAGAAACCAGGTTTCTCATTCCTGATGATTTGGGTATGCTAGGCATAAGTTTGGTTGATACCAAACTAAAACCCAAATCGGATAAGTGCCAATTGTAGGTTATCCTAGGGATACCAAAGTATAGTACTTATACAACTCACGAGAGAACAATGTAATTGTTGCTCGCCATACAGTTTTCCTAAGAGGAATACCGATATGCAGTGGTAAGTGGGAGGATAGTAAAACTCGATGAAAATCGGAGTAATACTATTCCAGGCGTCGAATCCTTATTGGAACACAAATAGTTCATCAAGGATGAAACTACACCAATAATCTTCGAATACACAAGACCGCGTAGGTCGGAGAGTGTCAGAAAACAACCTGGGGTATGGGTTTTGATCTCACCTCATAAAGATGTCAATCTTATTGAGGAAGACGAACTGACTACATATGAGGAAGTGATACAAGGTATCGACTCCCCATTATGGCAAAGTGCCATGAAGTCGGAAATGGATTCCATGTATACCAACTATGTTTAGAGACTAGTTGTTATACTGCAAGGCATTGTGCCTATTGGTACTATATAAGTCTTCAAGGAGGACATACGTGGATGGCAGCATACCAACGTACTAAGCTAGGCTTGTAGCGGAAAGGTATCATTATCAACATTGTGTTGATTACAACGAAATCTTTTACCTGTTGCTTTAAATCCATTTGGATAATGCTTGCTGATGCTGCATGTTTCATTTATGAAATATGGCAGCTGAACGAAAAATCATTTTCCTGAAAAGGAAACCTTTTGGAGGATGTTTACAACATCCTGACGATTTTGTCGTATCAAAACTAGCAAACAAGGTTTGCAGGTTATTTGATCCATGTTTGGATTGAAGCAAACATTAGGTTCTTGGAATTATCGTTTTGATGTAATCATAATGGTTTATGATTTAATTCAAAACGAGAAATGATTCTTGTGTATATAAGGAGGTTAGTGGGAGCGTACTGAAAGTGACTGTCCTAAATAATCATGATATGTCATTTCTTGGAAATGATATACCTATATTACAATCGGTGAAAGTTTGGCTTTCATGAAAATTCTCCGTAGAATTCTTGGGAGAAACAACCTTTATTCTAGGAATAAAGATCTACTGGGATAGATTTAAAGTTGTTAACACTCTTTGAGAACTCGTACATTGAAAAATGTACGTGACCTGGTTGTTGAGTTTTCTAAGGGTCCCAAGATCAAAATACAAGCATGAATCACAAGTGAATACAACCACGAAGTTGCGGAATACTTACATCGAGCGGTTGAGAGACGATTTGGGCAACAAAATTTGCACTTCACTGCCCACTGCCACTGCTCACGTTTGTTCACTGTCATGGCCTCCAATGTTCTGTTTTGGTCACCAAAATCAAGCTCCAAGCTTTCCGAAATGGTTCCCGACTCATGGGGGACTTCCCTATCACCTTCGCATTGATCCCGGAGTGTGCTAGCACTCTTGTTTTGCCACAAAACCACTTGCTTCCCTCCATTTTCTCTTGATTTTTCTCGGCAGTTCACTGCCCAAGTAGAACCAGAAAATGGCGTGAGATGAGAGGAAGAAAATGTGTTTCCAACGTGAGGAGAGAGAGAGTGTGTGTAGAAAAATGTGTATTAGGTTTTATTATATCTATTCCAAAATAATAATAAACCATATACACTTTTTTCATTTGAAAAAGTCAAGCATTTAAATGCTTCAACTACCTCCATCAATCACCATCAATCACATCAATCAATCTTGTCAAGTCACATCACTCAAAGTGACAAGTGATTTGACGCTTGATGCGACTAGTGATTTGACGCTTGATTTGACTTGCGTGCCGCACTCGAATTCGAAATGCGATTGCGCTCGCAAATAATCTCGGGCTCAGATTCGCTAATTCTAAATTAACGAATTTTCCGTCGCGTCGTAATTAAATGATTACGCCTAGCGAAATCACTATTCATGTCGCTAACGAATTAATTCAAAATTAATTCGCTCGCCCGAATTAAAATCCAATTTCAATTCTCCGTCGAAATCCAATTTCCTTTAATATATCGAATATATTAATTAATCGATTAATTCCAAATTAATCGTTCTCTCTCTTTAAATGATATTTTATCCCAGATAAAATATCTTCGCAATTAATCCCAGATTAATTTTCTCTCTCATCTAATTAATCCTAGATTAATTAAAAGTGCGAGTCATACGTCATCGGTGAATCTTTGGGAAGCGACCCATGAGATCCCCGGATATATTGGCAGTAAATACGGTCGTCGGTGTATCCGAATCACGTACGTACCAAGTACTACGTTCTACCGATTTACGAGACAAGGTCGGCTCCTAGCAAATCACGATGTCTACCAAATTCTCCGGTCATATTCATCTAAGAATATTAAGATCTGTATCAAGCGTAGTATACCATTGTATTGTGTATATCGGTCCAGTATCGGATAGTCACGTGCTAGGGCTGGGGCTGGATAAGTGTCTGCCCCGTCCAAAGCACATGTCGGATGTCTGGTAACATAGTCTCTATAATCGGATATTCATGACCTGGTCACAATATCCCGATTGGATGCGCATCACTCAAGAGCACTAGTACCGTATCCTGTGTGACACCATCTCCACTATGACTGAAGTGATACTTCCGTCTCGACATCACAACCAATACACTACGACTTTTGATAAACCCAGAAGTGGTGTACACAGAACGGGTTAAAGCCCTGCACACCAAGACCAAAGTCTATCGATTATCGTAAGTATTAGCGATGTAAGTCTCAGGTTAAGACTATACACACCTACCTTGATTTCGGCCTCCCATAGACACATAGTACTAATACCAATGGGATTCCGAGGGGTCTATCCAGAGCGAAGCTGTTTCCGTACCATCGGTGAAACACGACCTCCTATCGCACTTGCATAAGTATCCGATACTTATATATATGAGAACTATGCCGTTGTGCCCTCACAACGCACACAAGTGCAATACTAGCCTATTCCGCATTATCGATGTCCAGTCTCGATAATACTCCGGCTAGGGATATTTAATGATTAATCCTTCGGGGACTGATACTGTCTCATATCATTCTCAGTCCAGAAACTAATCACAGGGACCTCTCATCATTTATATATCTATGGTGATCTAATCACTAATGATGAGAGTGCAATTTCCTTTTCACACAGTTAATTTGTACAACAACACCATGATCTGTACAAATAGTAACGCTATGGGTCATATTATCCAACAATCTCCCACTTGGCACATAGCCAGTCTCTCAAGTGTCCCACACCCGAACTATGTACGGTTCGCTCAAATTGCTGAGGAAAGGGTTTCGTCAGCGGATTTGTTTGATTATCATTTGACGCGATTTATACGATCATCACATCGCCACGATGTATGATCCGAACGAATCAGATGATATAGAAGTATATATCTGGATCGTCGATGAGACCTTTAATTCCTTAGGCTGTGCTGACGCCTAGCTCAGCCGCTAACAGAACTATATCTAATCTAATTAGATTTATTTTCGATCCAAATGGCTTCTATTGCTGCCTCAGCTGCAGCAATAATCCGCATTTGTTGTTTATTCGGCAACAGTTATCTTGCTCGGAATATTTCCAGCTTAGTGTTCCATTATTCAAATTTTATTGTACCACAGTATTAACTGTCTGGAAACTTGCAGCAGTGATCCCAGTCACTTCAAGTTCTCCTTCTCCATAGTTTAAGACAACATCTTTAGTTCTCTCAGATACTAACAGATGTTCTTAATCTTTAATCCAGTGACTATCACTTGGATTGACCTGATCGTGACTCCATATGCTCGAAGCGTATGAGACACCCTATCAAGTAAATTTTAAATGTACAATTCCCAGAGAGTGTTGACAACTCCAAATCTATCCCAGTAGATCTTTATTCCTTGAATAAAGGTTGTTACTCCCCAGAATTCTACGAGAATTTCTATTGAAAGCCAAGCTCAACAATAGCTTTATGGGAATTTCACTGTCAGTGCGCTCTCCCACTAACCTCCTTATATACACAAGAATTATTTTGTTTTGAGTCAAATCATAAAACATTATGATTATTTCAAAACGACAGTTCCAAGAACCTTATGTTTGCATTAATCCAAACATGGATCGAATAACCCGCAAACCTTGTTTGTCGGTTATACAAAATCGTCAGGATGTTGTAAACATCCTCCAAAAGGTTTCCTTTTCAGGAAAGCGATTTTGATCTTAACTGACACATTTCATAAATGAAATATACAGTTATCTTCAAGCATCTTCAAAATGGATTTACCATGGCAACATGTGAAAGGTTGAACCGTTATTAACATAATGTTGATAACGATACCTTTCCGTCAAAAGCCCAGCTTTGTACGTTGGTATGTTGCCTTCCATGCATGTCTTCCTTGAAGACGTTTATAGTACCAATAGACACAATGCCTTGTGGTACAACAACTAGTATCCAAACATAGTTGTTATACATGGAATCCATTTCGGACTCATGGCACTTTGCCATAGCAGGGAGTCGATACCTCGTATCACTTCCTCATAACGTAGTCGGATGGTACACCTCCATAAGATTGACATCTTTATGGGGTGAGATCAGAAACCCATACCCTAGGTTGTTTTCTGACTCTATCTGATCTACTAGTTTCTTGTGTATTTGAAGATTAATGGTATAGATTCATCATAGATGAACTATTTGTGTTCCATTTAGGACTTCGTGCCTTGAACAGTATTACTCCGATTTTCATCGAGTATCGTTATCCTCCCACTGACCACTGCATATCAGTATTCCTATCAGGAAAACCGCATGGTGAGCAACAATCACATTGTTCTCATGTGAGATTTTCAAGTACTATACTTAAGGTTTCCTTAGGATAACCTATATTGGCACTTATCCAATTTGGGTATTTTAGTTTGGTATCATCCAAACGTTATGCCTGGCATACCCAAATTATCAGGAATGAGAAACCCCGTTTCTTTCCTGTTCATATCCTATATGATATCTGTCAAACAAATTTATATGGAACCTTATTCTAAATAAGTTTTGCACTGTTAATACATGTCCTATTGAAGGAAACAGTAGCTCAGAGCGACTCGTGATAAACCTTATCATGTCCAACAAAATTCGGTTTTAGTTCGGACACACCGTCTAACTGTCGTGTCTGGGGGAGGAGTCCTCATATGAAAGATACCGTACTCTTTCATTTACGTATGAAACTTACTGCTTAAGTATTTTCATTACGGTCTTATCGTGGCGGAACAATACTATAGCCAATCTGTTATTTACTTCGTGTCGAAACTTCAATAGTTTCCGATCTGTGTTCTTCAAAAGAAACACATAACCACAACGTGATGCCACATCCGTTAAGGTCACGAAATATTCATGTTCACATCTAGCCTAGCTAGATATGGGCCCACTTACTTCACCATGAATACGGCTAACAGATCGGTGGTGCTTTTACTATTACCAATAAATAGTATTTTAGTATTTTACCTAATAAACTAGATTCGCAGACCTTATTTGAATAGTCAAATTAGTCCTAGTACCCACTCTTCAAAAGTGTGGATATACGAGTCTTGTTTAATTGTGTCCTAGACAACAATGCCACAAATAAGTCTCTATTGATCAAATCAATTTGAGCTATTTATTTGTCATTTCTTATGTTTGAGATTTAATTTATATTCAAAATATAAATTCTGTTATTTACATCTAATGTATTTATCTCAGTATCATCTTTATATAATGAAACACTTAGTGTTCTAGAATATAAAGGTTTTATCCGCATCGGATTAAACACTGATATAGAGATAGTGTCTCTAGTAAAACTAGTTACATAATAACATTTCCTAATTTAAGTACATACCCAAAGGGTAGTTCCTAAACTTAGGTATCTACGGTCGAAACAGCGACTTTCGTCCCGTTTCCGATTCGCAGAGAAATCTCGGCTTGAAGTCAGTATCCAGCTCATAGCGGATTCTGAACATCAAAACATATTTTTATGTACCACACTAAGTATTTAAAATCCAATTTCAATATTAGTAGTGAACATAACTTTGACAAATATTTTTAAAGTTAGAGCCTCGCCCTTTCTTTAATTCCTTCGTGTCTTCCATATCCAAATGGTAGTCACTTTGGGATATGTCAATTATCTTTTCAATATTTCACAAACCTTTGGCAAGCCTTGGGTTTTAGAATATCAAAATGATGTGCACCTTGTGCAACTTGCCCAATTGCAAACTTTGACTTTAAAATAGATTTATTGTCAAGTATATTAAATTAAGCACTAAAGTCATCATCACATAAATCTTCCAAAGATTTTATGCTCTACTTATTTGCTTAATTATGGGCCTAGATATAACAAGTTATTTTATCCAATAAAGTAACCTATTATTAATTCCCAATGAAAATTAAATCATTTAAATATTCAACTTTTCATTTTATCTTGATTACAATAGTCCAACTATTTAATCAACGATTAATGGTACTATATATATTATAATGATTATAATAGTCCAACTATATAATCAAATATAAACCAAATTAATTAACCTCAATTACATTGATTACTATAATCCATTATAAAATCAACTGTAAACGAAATTAATTAATCCAAATATATTGATTAATATAATCCAATTATATATAATCAAGTATAATACAGTCCAACTGTTTATTAAAACAACAATTTAAATATTTGTCCAACTAACATTTAATATTACGACGAAATAATTTGAATGAGCGCGTATAATGAGTAATTGAACGAATGTTGCAAATTCAATACTTGCCTCCCACTATTTTTCGTCGAGCCTCTAACCCTCTGTCGAGTACTCGGGAAACCGTGTTTCCTAGTGGGCTAAGATCCTGTTAAAGTATCACACAATCTTGACTTTGGCCAACAAATTGTATGATAATTAACTAGGTAGATCTCGAAGATCAATTGGATCTCATCCAACTCCTAGATCCAGTAGGTGGACATCCAAGTCCCAAACATATATCTAATATATGCCTATATATCGAATATATAGCCTAACCTTTTTCCTCTGAATCAACTAGGCCTTGGCTTTGGCACAACAAACCTAGTGATCCCAGTCAAGCGCGGACCCATTGACATGGAAGCTTCGTAATCAATGTCGATGGACAAGAAGTGGTCTTGACTTTGGCCAACAAACCACAACTTGGACATGACACCGATATGGAACAAAGCCTCGTGATTAAAACACATCTTCGACGGACAAGGGCTTGACTTGGCCAACAACCCCTGCCAATCTCGGATCTTGAGCAAGAATCACTCAATGGAAGGAAAATAAACGCTTGATATTTGACGAGGGTTTTTCGCGTGCAAATTGGCTACCAATTTAATTATCTTTGTTAAGGTCTCATCATCATACACCCTTAAACATGCATTCTAAATACATAATAAAGCGAGTATGAAAATAAATAATAATGATATACGGATGGATACTTAACACATTGATCCTAGATCAAATCTCTCACTTTCTCACTCAAGCTAGCACTTGTATTACTTCTACCCGTTACACTACACTTCTAAAGAAACCTCATTTACATTGAGGGGAATAGGTGAGAAGAGAATACAAAGAGAATGAAGGTGATAAGGCTGGACACGCAGGTCCAATTTAATAAATCGAATTTATTACAACAATTTCCAAAATTGCCCCACCCATCTAATATCCATCCGATATACATTATTCACGCATCACAACCATGTATTCACTCACATAAGCATGCTATCAATCAATCTAATCAAATTAATTAATCTGATAATTAAGTGATCATCCAATGTTCAAACAACGATTTGATTTTGTTCGAGTCAAACTCGTTTTTGTGAATAAGTACTTAAAGTACGAATTCTCGAATCAAATTAAACTACATAATTAAATCCAATTTAATACTAATTCATTTATTTAATTCCAAATTAAATATCACACTTTATTAACGAACCTTTACGACTTAAATTCCAAATTTAATCGTTACGGGTCTCAAAGCCCAATTAATATCCAATATTAATTTAATTAAAGTCTAATGGGCTTTTAATTAATTTCTTAAGGCGTGGACTTTTGGTCAACTCGGGTCAAACCGAATAACCAAAATCGAATCCGGGAGTTACCCCATAAGCCTATAAATCAATCTTGGCCCATTAGGCCCAATTAAACTTTAAAGGTCCAATAGTCGCATTTGGGCTTTATGGATGCGGTTTTGGGCCCAATTGGATCCAATCCATTTGGCCTAAACCCAACTTGATAAAATCAAGCCCAATAAGCCCAATTACAACATTAAAGTCCAATTTCCAAAATTAGGCCCAATTAATTAAATTACACAAATCCAATTTCGCAATTTAATTACCTAAAGTGTATATCATGATTAATCACCCAAATTAACATTTCTAAAACATCAATTCATACAATTAATCATGCTCATTTTCATCATCACATGTCCAACACATTTTGATTAAAATAAAACCCATTACATGCTCTTTAAGTCTCGGCCAAAAGGGAATTTATATGTCCGATTCGGTTTCAATCCAATTAAACACACAATCGACATTAAATCAACACTTCTAATCGTTTCAAGTCATCCAATGATCAACGAAACAAAATTCCAAGACATTTAGGGCATACACCTATTCGGCCAACATATCAAAATTGGGGAAATTTGTTCCAAACATAATTTCATCAAATTGATCCAATCAATTATCAATTAAAACATATTTAAGCATACTTAATCATCCAATTTCATAATTGCATGCTCAAATCAATTTTACCCAATTTCATGCTCATTATCATTCTTGGCAATTTGGGGATTTTACGTCCGATTCGAATTCAATCCAATTGATTCTACAATCGACATCAAATCATCATCCCGAATGATTTCCAACACATCCAATTGTCAAAAATCAAAAATCCCAAGACAATTAAATCAATTCAATTTTCGGCCAAGGTGATTATTTGGGGGAAAAATGATCCAATCACATTTTCTTGAAATTGATCCAATCCAACTTCAATTCAAACACATTTAAGCATATTCAATCAAACAATTTAATTAATTCATGCTCAAAATCAATTTGCCCAAATTTTAAGCCCTAACTTTTTCATGCTTTTAACCCAAGCTCTTGATGCCATTGTTGAGTTTTCTAAGGGTCCCAAGATCAAAATACAAGCATGAATCACAAGTGAATACAACCACGAAGTTGCGGAATACTTACATCGAGCGGTTGAGAGACGATTTGGGCAACAAAATTCGCACTTCACTGCCCACTGCCACTGCTCACGTTTGTTCACTGTCATGGCCTCCAATGTTCTGTTTTGGTCACCAAAATCAAGCTCCAAGCTTTCCGAAATGGTTCCCGACTCATGGGGGACTTCCCTATCACCTTCGCATTGATCCCGGAGTGTGCTAGCACTCTTGTTTTGCCACAAAACCACTTGCTTCCCTCCATTTTCTCTTGATTTTTCTCGGCAGTTCACTGCCCAAGTAGAACCAGAAAATGGCGTGAGATGAGAGGAAGAAAATGTGTTTCCAACGTGAGGAGAGAGAGAGAGTGTGTAGAAAAATGTGTATTAGGTTTTATTATATCTATTTCCAAAATAATAATAAACCATATACACTTTTTTCATTTGAAAAAGTCAAGCATTTAAATGCTTCAACTACCTCCATCAATCACCATCAATCACATCAATCAATCTTGTCAAGTCACATCACTCAAAGTGACAAGTGATTTGACGCTTGATGCGAATAGCGATTTCTGGATAAGTGTCTGCCCCGTCCGAAGCACATGTCGGATGTCTGGTAACATAGTCTCTATAATCGGATATTCATGACCTGGTCAAAATATCCCGATTGGATGCGCATCACTCAAGAGCACTAGTACCGTATCCTGCGTGACATCATCTCCACTATGACTGAAGTGATACTTCCGTCTCGACATCACACCCAATACACTACGACTTTCTGATAAACCCAGAAGTGGTGTACACAGAACCGGTTAAAGCCCTGCACACCAAGACCAAAGTCTATCGATTATCGTAAGTATTAGCGATGTAAGTCTCAGGTTAAGACTATACACACCTACCTTGATTTCGGCCTCCCATAGACACATAGTCATAATACCAATGGGATTCCGAGAGGTCTATCCAGAGCGAAGCTGTTTCCCGTACCATCGGTGAAACACGACCTCTTATCGCACTTGCATAAGTATCCGATACTTATATATATGAGAACTATGCCGTTGTGCCCTCACAACGCACACAAGTGCAATACTAGCCTATTCCGCATTATCGATGTCCAGTCTCGATAATACTCCGGCTAGGGATATTTAATGATTAATCCTTCGGGGACTGATACTGTCTCATATCATTCTCAGTCCAGGAACTAATCACAGGGACCTCTAATCATTTATATATCTATGGTGATCTAATCACTAATGATGAGAGTGCAATTTCCTTGTCACATAGTTAATTTGTACAACAACACCATGATCTGTACAAATAGTAACGCTATGGGTCATATTATCCCACACTGGTGTCTCATACGCTTTGAGCATATGGAGTCACAAACAGGTCAATCCAAGTGATAGTCACTGGATTGATATTAAGAACATCCTTTAGTATCTTAGAGAACTAAGGATGATGTCTTAAACTATGGAGAAGAAGAACTTGAAGTGACTGGGATCACTGCTGCAAGTTTCCTAATCGATAAAAACAATGGTACTATGCAGTTTGAATAACGGAACAGTGAGCTTGAAATCTTCCAAGCAAGATACTGTTACCGAATAAACAACAAATGCGGGTTATTGCTGCGGCTGAGGCAGCAATAGAAGCCATTTGGGTCGATGATAAATCTAATTAGATTAGATATAGTTCTGAAAGCAACTGAGCTAGGCGTCAGCACAGGCTAAAGAATTAATGGTCTCATCAACGATCCAGATATATACTTCAACTATTCATCTGATTCGTTCGGATCATACATCTTGGCGATGTGATGATCGAATAAATCGCATCAGACGATAATCAAGCAAATCCGCTGACGAAAGCCTTTCCTCAGCAGTTTGAGCGAACCGTACATAGTTCGAGTGTATGACACTCGAGTGACTGGCTATAGGCCAAGTGGGAGATTGTTGGACAATTATGACCCATAGCGTCACTATTTGTACAGATCATGGTGTTGTTGTACAAATTAACTATGTGACAAGGAGATTGCACTCTTATCATTTGTGATTAGATCACTTAGATGTATAAATGATAGGAGGTCCTTATGATTAGTTCCTGGATTGAGGTGATATGAGACACTATCAGTCCTCGAAGAATTAATCATTAAATATCCCTAGTCATAGTATTATCGAGATTGGACATCGATAATGCGTAAGAGACTATTATTACACTTGTGCGCGTTGTGAGGGCACAATATCATAGTTCTCATATATTTGGGTATTGGATACTCATGCAAGTGTAATAGAAGGTTGTGTTTTACCGATGGTACGGAAAACAGCTTCGCTCTGGATAGACCCCTCGGAATTCCATTGGTAGTATGACTATGTGTCTATGGAAGTCCAAAATTAGGGTAGGTGTATTTGGTCTTAACCTAAGACTTGCACCGCTAATACTTGCGACAATCAATATGCTTTGGTTTTGGTCGTCCAGGGCTTTAACCGGTTCTGTGTACGCCTCTGCTGGGTATATTGAGAATCGTAGTGTATTGGGTGTGATGTAAAGACGGAAGTATCACTCCAGTCATAGTGGAGATGATGTCACGTAGGATACGGAACTAGTACTATTAAGTAATGCAGTCATCAGGATGATATGAATAGGTCATGTTCATCCGATTATAGAGACTAGTTACCAGACATCCGACATGTGCTTTGTACGGGGCAGACATAATTCCAACCCCAGGCCTAGCACGTGGCATCCGATACTGGATCGCTATATGCAATACTACGTATACTAAGCCTGACATAGATTGTATATTCCAGTAAGAATATTTCCGGAGAATTGGGTAGGCACGGTGCTTTGCTAGAAGCCAGCCATGTCTTGTAAATCCGTAAGCATGAGGTACGAGGTACAAACTTAATCGGATAGTCCGATAACCGGATTTACTGCCAACATATCCAGAGGTCTCTTGGGTCGCTTCCCAAAGATTCACCGATGATAGTTGACTTAAAATAGAATTAATCTGGGATTAATTTAGAGAGAGAAAATTAATCTGGGATTAATTGAGGCTTTATTTAATATGGGATTAAATGTGTTCGGAAGAGAGAGAACGCGATTAATTTGGAATTAATCGGTAAAATAAATTTAATAGTTAAATTCGATTTTTCTATTTAATTTATTTGTATGGGCTAAAATTAATATATCGGATATATTAATATGAATTGGATTTTATTACGAAATTAAAGTTGGACTTTAATACGAGCGAACAGATTAATTTAGAATTAATTCGTAAACGGCATTCGTAATCAGATTAAACGATCCGAGCCGCGGCAAACATTCGTAGAATCCATTTGAATTTTGAATTCAAATGTGGGGCCCACTTCACATGTGGTAGTTGGGAGGGTAGTTGGCATTTATGCCAAGCCACCAACTTTCCAACTACCTTGGAATGGTTTTGTGAAACCATTACCCAACCACCTTGTTTAGGTAAAAGGGTAAATTGTTTTTACCAAAAGGCATCTCTCTCTCTCATTACACAACAAGTGAAAACAAATCAAACCCTAGATACACCATTTGGGCGTTAGCTTCATCAATCTCTTCACTTTGATTTTGTTGCAAAATCAACAAAGCTAGCACTTGTAGAAGTCTTCTAAGGTGATAGGGAAACCAACTCAAAGCTTGGAATCAACACAAATGTTGGATCTTGGAGATCTTCACAACTCAAAGCTTGGAATCAACACAAAGGTTGGATCTTGGAGATCTTCACAACTCAAAGCTTGGAATCAACACAAAGGTTGGATGTTGGAGATCTTCTTCTCAAAATTTTTAAAAGCTCAAATTCATTCAATGTAAGTAATTCCGCAACTTATAATGAATTTATGAACACCTTTTCTTGCTTATTAGATCCTTGGCATGTTCTAGGAACACTAACACTCTTATTTACTGCAGTCATCGGGATAAAATGACTAGGTCATGTTTATCCAATTATAGAGACTAGTTACCAGAGATCCGATATGTGCTTCGTACGGGGCAGACACATTTCCAGCCCCAGGCCTTGCACGTGACATCCGATACTGGATCGAAATACGCAATACTACGTATACTACTCTTGATATAGATCACATATTCCAGTAAGGATATTTCTGGAAAATTGGGTAGGCATGACGCTTTGCTAGAAGCCAACCTTGTCTTGTAAATTGGAAAAAACGTAGCACGAGGTACTTACGTGTTCGGATAGTCCGATTACCGAATTTACTGCCAACATATCTGAGGATCTCATGGGTCGCTTCAAGAAGATTCACCGATGACGTATGACTCGCACTTTATTAATCTGGGATTAATTAATGATGAGAGAGAAAATTAATCTGGGATTAATTAGGGAGATATTTTATCTGGGATAAAATATTAATTAAAGAGAGATAACGATTAATTTGAAATTAATCGATAAAATAATATATTCGATATATTATACGAAATTGGATTTCGAAGCGGAATTGAAATTAGATTTTAATTCGAATGAGTTAATTTAGAATTAATTCGTTAGTGACATGAATAGTGATTTTGCTAGGCATAATTTTTTAATTACGTCACAACGAAAAATTCATTAATTTGGAATTAGCAAACCCTAGCCCGGGAGTGTTTGCGAGCGCATTCGCATTTCGAATTCGAGTGTGGCACGCAAGTCACATCAAGCGTCAAATCGCTAGTCGCATCAGGCGTCAAATTATTAGTCACTTTGAGTGATGTGACAACTTGTCACTTGATTGATTGAGTGATGTGAATAGTTGATGTGGTGGTTGTAGGCTTTAATTGGTTTGACTTTTGTTAGCAAAATTTGTGTATTTGATTTTTAGAATTTCATTTACCAATTTTAACAACCTAACACCACTCTCTCTTCCTCACTTCATCTCTCTCTCTCTCGGCCTTAGAGGCCTTTTTCTTCTCTTCACTGGTTCTGTAAAAACTGTGAGCAAGGAAGAAGCAAAGTCATGATTTTGTTGCAAAATCAAGAGTGCTAGCACACAAATTTGGAGACATGCAAAGGTGATAGGGAAACCAACTTGTGAGCTTGGAATCACCACCCAAAAGCTTGGAGCTTGGACCGAAAATGGAGGAGACAAAACAGTGGACTGCCGAATACACCTTGGAGGAGGACTTGAAGTTTTTGTGTTCGTCGCATCGCTCAACCGCTCGATGTAAGTATTCTGTAACTTTCTCGATGTATTCACATGTTGTTTCTTGCTTGATAATCGATCCTCGGGACCTTAGAGATTTCCCAACAATTGTATCAGAGCGAGTAAAAGCATGAAACTTGATTTAGGGTTAAAATTGGGTAAATTGTATTTGAGCATGATTTGATGAAATTGGGTGATTGAGTATGCTTAAATGTAGTTTAATTGAAGTTTGATTGGATCAATTTCATGATATATTATTTGGAACAATTTTGCCCAAAAATCATGGCTTGGCCGAATGATGAACTTGCCCTAATGTCTTGGAATTTTTGATTTTTGATTCATTGGATTACTTGAAATCAATTGGGAATGTTGATTTAATGTTGAATTGGATTTAATTGGATTGAATTCGAATTGGACATAATTAACCATACCATTACCGAGACTATATGCATGTAAAATAGGTTTGATTTTTTGTTAAATTGTGTTGGACATGATTTAATGTTAATAAGCATAATTAATTAGGCTAATTGGTGTTTTGGAAATATGATTTGGGTGATTAATTATGGCATTAGACTTTATTTAATTAAATATGAAATTTGGAATTTTTGTAGTTTAATTAAATGGGCTTAAATTGGATTTGGGCTTGAAAAGTTGTTATTGGGCTTTAATGGGCTTGGTTGTACCAAGATGGGTGTAGGCTAAATTGGTTGGATCCAATTGGGCCCAAAACCGTTTCCATAAAGTACAAACGCGACTAATGGACCTTTAAAATTTTAATTGGGCCTAATGGGCCTAAATTGATTTCTAGGCTTATGGGGTTATTCCTTGATTGGGCTTTGGTTATTGCGTTTGACCCAAGTTGACCAAAAGTCCATGCCTTAAGAAATTAATTAAAAGCCCATTGGACTTTAATTAAATTTAACATTGGATGTTAATCGGGCTTTGAGACCCGTAACGATTAAATTTGGAATTTAAGTCGTAAAGGTTTATTAATAAAGTGTAATATTTAATTTGGAATTAAATAGTGAATTAGTATTAAATACATATTAAATTGGATTTAATGGTGTAGTTTAATTTAATTCAAGAATTTTTACTTTGAGTACTTATTCACAAAACGAGTTTGACTCGCGTAAAATCAAATCGTTGTTTGAACATTGGATGGTTATTAATTATCAGATTAATTAATTGTACTAGATTGATTGGTAACATGCTTGTGTGAATACATGGTTGCGATGCATGAATAATATATATCGGATGTATATTAGATGGGTGGGGCAATTTTGGAAATTGTTGTAATAAATTTAGAATTTATTAATTGGACCTGCATGTCCAGCCTATTACCTCATTTCTCATTGTATTTCTCTTCTCACATATTCCCCTCAATGTAAATGAGGTTTCTTTAGAAGTGTTATGTAACGGGTAGAAGCAAATACTTGTGCTAGCGGGAGAAAGGAAATGGAGAGATTTTTTCTAGGAACAATGTGTTGAGTATCCATCCGCATATCATTATTATATTTATTTACGCGCCTTAATATGTGTTTAGAATGCATGCTTAAGGGTGTATGATGATGACCTTAACAAAGATAATAAATTGGTTGCCAATTTGCACGCGAAAAACCCTCACAAAATATTAAGCTTTTTTCCTTCCATTGAGTGATTCTTACTCAAGATCCAAGACTGGCATTGGTTTGTTGGCCAAAGTCAAGGCCTTTGTCCGTCGAGGATGTGTTTGAATCACGAGAGCTTTGTTGCATATCGGTGTCTTGTCCAAGTTGTGATTTGTTGGCCAAAGTCAAGATCACTTCTTGTCCATCGACATTGATTACGAAGCTTTCCATGGTCAATGGGTTCCGCTTAACTGGGATCACTAAGTTTGTTGTGCCAAAGCCAAGGCTTAGTTGATTCAGAGGAAAAAGGTTAGGTAATATATTGGATATATTGGCATATATAAGATTATGTTTCGGACTTGGATGTCCCCTACTGGATCTAGGAATTGGATGGGATCCAATTGATCTTAGAGATCTACCTAGTTAATTATCATACAATCTGTTGGCCAAAGTCAAGATTGTGTGACATTTAACGGGATACTAGCCCACTAGGAAACACGGTTTCCCAAGTACTCCACATAGGGTTAGAGGCTCGCCGAAAAATAGTGGGAGGCAAGTATTAAATTTGCAATATTCGTTTAGTAACTTGCCATATGCGCTCATTACAAATATTTCGTCAAATAAATTAATTATTAGTTGGACTAATATTTAATCGTTGTTTTAATAAACAGTTTGACTGTATTCAAACTATTTCAATTAATAGCTGATTTTATAATTGGATTATAGTAATCAATATAATTGAATTAACCTATTAAATTATAGTTGATTATATAGTTGGACTATAGTAATCATTATGATAAATAGTACCTGAAATCGTTGATTAAATAGTTGGACTATTAGAATCAAGATAAAATTGAAAGATTGACATTTAAAACATAATCCTAGGGAAAATGTATTGAAATGGTTTAATTTTCAAATTGGGAATAAAATTTCAGGATGGTCCTGGAAACTAAAAAGTTACTTTATTTGATAAAATAACATCTTAGGCCTAAGCCCGGAGTTAAGCAAATAGTAGAGCATGATCTTTGGAAGATTCATGTGATGATAACTTTAGTGCTTAATCCAATAAGCTTGCCAAATAGACTCCTTAATTTCTTAATCAGAACTAAAGATTAGATCCTTATAGTATGATAATGAAATTGAAGGATCTTCGTAGATCTAATTTTGGATCTTAGAAGTACTAAATTGCAATAGTAAACTCTTGGAGAGTTAATGGCTATACTCAAGGAGACAAAGCCAAAGTTTGCAATATGGCAAGAAACGCAAGGCGCGCACCTTACTTCGATATTCTAGAAGGCCAAGGCTTGGCCAAAGGCTTCTGGAGTGTGAAAAGGGGCAAAGGCAAAATCATTATAATCTTCTGGGAAGAGAAATGACATATCCCAAAATGTCTGCCTAAATTGTGGCAAACGGGGACACGGAAGCGTGATTGCCGTATGGACAAGGCAGACATGAAGGAATTGAAGACGGTGCAAGGCTCTGATTTCAAATATGTTTGTCATAAACATGTTCACTACTAGTATTAAAATTGGATTTTAGATACTGAGTGTGGTATATAAATATGTACTGGTGTGCAGGATACTGACTTCAGTTGAGATTAATTTGTGAATCGGTAGCGGGACGAAAGTCGCTGTTTTAACCGTAGATACCTAACTTTAGGAACGACCCTTTGGGTGTGTACTTAAATTAGGAAACGGTCACAATGTAACTAGTTTGACTAGATATATTATCTCTATATCAGAGTATAATCCGTTGCGAATATACCTTTATATTTCAGAACACTAAAGTGTTTTATTTTATAAAGATGATATTGAGATAAACACATTAGATGTGAATAACAGTATTTATATTTTGAATATAAATAAATCTAAAAAATATAACATGACAAACAAATAGCTCAAAATGAGTAAATCAGTTGAAACTTTATCGTGGCATTGTTTTCTGGGACACAATTAACAAGACTCGTATATCCACACTTTTGAAGAGTGAGTACTAGGACAAATTTGATTCCATCAAATAAAGTCTATGATCTAGTTTATTGGGCAAAGTGCATAAAACACCTTTACTCGGTAAAAGTGCAAATGCCACCGATCTGTTAGCCCTAGTTCATAGTGAAGCAATTGGGCCCATGTCTAGCTAGGCTAGAGGTGGATATGAATATTTCGTGACCTTTACGGATGTGGCATCGCGTTATGGTTATGTGTCTTTTTCGAAACACAAATCGGAAACTTTAGAGTTTTCGACACGAAATAAACAAACAGATCGGCTAAAGTATTAAACCATCACTGTTAGACCATGATGAAAATACTTAAGCAATAAGTTTCTCGTAAACTTGAAAGAGTATAGTATTCTTTCAATGAGGACTCCTCCCGGAACACGTCAATTTGACGGTGTGTCCGAACAGAGTAACCGAGTTTTCTTGGACATGATAAGGCTAATCATGAGTCACTCTGAGCTACCATTTCCTTCAACGGATACGCATTAATAGCGCAGAACTTATTTTTAATAAGGTTCCATAAAAATTTGTTTGACAGACTTCATATTAGATATGAACAGGAAAGAAACTGGGTTTTCTCATTCCTAATGATTTGGGAATGCTAGGCATATGTTTGGATGATACCAAACCAGAACCCAAATCGGATAAGTGCCTAAGTTGTAGGTTATCCTAGGGATACCAAAGTATAGTACTTATACAACTCACAAGAGGACAATGTAATTGTTGCTCACCATGCGGTTTTCCTAAGAGGAATACCTAAATGCAGTGGTAAGTGGGAGGAAAGTAAACTCGATGAAAATCGGAGTAATACTATTCCAGGCACCGATTCCTTAATGGAACACAAATAGTTCATCAAGGATGATACTATACCAATAATCTTCGAATAATCAAGAACCGCGTAAGTCGGAGAGAGTCAGGAAACAACCTGGGGTATGGGTTTCTGATCTCACCTCATAAAGATGTCAATCTTATTGAGGAACACAAACTGACTACATACGAGGAAGTGATACAAAATATCGACTCCCTATTATGGCAAAGTGCCATAAAATCCGTAATGGATTCCATGTATAACAACTAAGTTTGGATACTAGTTGTTGTACCGCAAGGCATTGTGCCTATTGGTACCATATTAGTCTTCAAGGAAGACATACATGGAAGGAAACATACCAACATACTAAGCTAAGCTTGTAGTGAAAAGGTATCGTTATCAACATTGTCTCGATTACAACGAAACCTTTTACCTGTTGCTACGGTAAAGCCATTTGGATAATGCTTGCTGATGCTGCATGTTTCATTTATGAAATATGGCAGCTGAATGCCAAAACTGCTTTCCTTAACGGAAACCTTTTGGAGGATGTTTACAACGTCCTGACAGTTTTATCGTACGAAAACGAGCAAACAAGGTTTGCAAGTTATTCGATCCATGGATGGATTGAAGCAAGCATTGTGTTCTTGGAATTATCGCTTTGATGTAATCATAATAGTATATGATTTAATTCAAAACGAAAATGATTCTTGTGTATATAAGGAGGTTAGTGGGAGTGCACTGACATAAATGTCCTAAATAAT
The DNA here is from genome assembly GCA_019454045.1 of Zanthoxylum bungeanum. Taxonomy (NCBI): domain Eukaryota; kingdom Viridiplantae; phylum Streptophyta; class Magnoliopsida; order Sapindales; family Rutaceae; genus Zanthoxylum; species Zanthoxylum bungeanum. Next base: position 117,549 of record SKCR01026489.1, read on the forward strand.
GATAATATATCATTTCTTCGAAATGATATTCCCATAAAACAATCGGCGAAAGCTTGGCTTTCGAGAAAATTCTCCGTAAAATTCTTGGGAGAAAAAATCTTTATTCTAGGAATAAAGATCTACTAGGATAGATTTGAAGTTGTTGAAAAATCTCCGAGAACTCGTACATTGATTAATGTACGCGACCTGGTGTCTCATACGCTTTGAGCATATGGAGTCACAATCAGGCCAATCCAAAGGATAGTCACTGGATTGATATTAAGAACATCCTTGAGTATCTTAGAGGAACTAAGGATGTTGTTTTATATTATGGAGAAGGAGAACTTGAAGTGACTGGGATCACTGATGCAAGTTTCCAAACCGTTAAATAACGACTATAAGTCGTAACAACGGTACTATAAACTTTGAATATCGGAACAGTGAGCTGGAAATCTTCCAAGCAAGATACTGTTACCGAATAAACAACAAAAGTGGATTATTGCTGCAGCTGAGGCACCAATAGAAGCCTGATGGATTGAAAATAAATCTAATTAGATTAGATATAGTTCTGTTAGTAGCTGAGCTAGGCTTCAGCATAGGCTAAAGAATTAATGGTCTCATCAACGATCCAGATATATACTTTGACTATTCATCTGATCCGTTCGGATCATACATCTTGGCGATGTGATGATCGTATAAATCGCATCAGATGATAATCATGCAAATCCGCTGACGAAAGCCTTTCCTCGGCAGTTTGAGCGAACCGTACATAGTTCAGGTGTAAGATACTCGAGTGACTGGCTATAGGCCAAGTGGGAGATTGTTGGACAGTTATGACCCATAGCGTCACTATTTGTACAGATCATGGTGTTGTTGTACAAATTAACTATGTGACAAAGGAAATTGCTCTCTTTTATCATTTGTGATTAGATCACCAAGATGTATAAATGATGAAAGGTCCTTATGATTAGTTCCTGGATTGAGATGATATGAGACAGTATCAGTCCACGAAGGTTTAATCATTAAATATCCATAGTCAGAGTATTATCGAGATTGGACATCGATAATGCGTAAAAGACTAGTATTACACTTGTGCGCGTTGTGATGGCATAACGGAATAGTTCTCATATATTTGGGTATAGCATACTCATGCAAGTAGTAAGATGTTGTGTTTTACCGATGGTACGGGAAACAGCTTCGCTCTGGATAGACCCCTCGGAATTCCATTTGTAGTATGACTATGTGTCTATGGAAGTCCGAAATCAGGGTAGGTGTATTTGGTCTTAACCTGAGACTTGCACCACTAATACTTGCGACAATCAATATACTTTGGTTTTAGGTTGTCCAGGGCTTTAACAGGTTCTGTGTACGCCTATGCTGGGTATATTGAGAATCGTAGTGTGTTAGGTGTGATGTCAAGACGGAAGTATCACTCCAGTCATAGTGGAGATGATGGTCACATAGGATATGGAACTGGTTCTCTTATGTACTGCAGTTATCGGGATAAAATGACTAGGTCATGTTTATCTGATTATAGAGACTAGTTTCCGGAGATCTGATATGTGCTTCGTACGGGGCAGACACATTTCCAGCCCCAGGAGTTGCACGTGACATCCGATACTGGATCGAAATACAAAATACTACGTATACTACGCCTGATATAGATCACATATTCCTGTAAGGATATTTCTGGAGAATTGGGTAGGCATAGCGCTTTGCTAGAAGCCAACCTTGTCTTGTAAATTGGTAAAAACGTAGCACAAGGTACTTACGTGTTCGAATAGTCCGACGACCGAATTTACTGCCAACATATCCGGGGATCTCATGGGTCGCTTCCCGAAGATTCACCGATGACGTATGACTCGCACTTTATTAATCTGGGATTAATTAATAATGAGAGAGAAAATTAATCTGGGATTAATTATGGAGATATTTTATCTGGGATAAAATATTAATTAAAGAGAGATAACGATTAATTTGGAATTAATCGATAAAATAATATATTCGATATATTATACGAAATTGGATTTCGACGCAGAATTGAAATTAGATTTTAATTTGGGCGAACGAGTTAATTTAGAATTAATTCGTTAACGACGTGAATAGTGATTTTGCTAGCCATAATTATTTAATTGCGTCGCAATGGAAAATTCATTAATTTGGAATTAGCGAACCCGAGTCCGAGAGTGTTTGCGAGCGTATTCGCATTTCGAATTCGAGTACGGCACACAAGTCACATCAAGCGTCAAATCGCTAGTAGCATCAAGCGTCAAATTATTAGTCACTTTGAGTAATGTGACACTTGTCACTTGATTGATTGAGTGATGTGAATAGTTGATGTGGTGGTTGTAGGCTTTAATTGGTTTGACTTTTGTTATCAAAATTTATGTATTTGATTTTAGAATTTCATTTACCAATTTTAACAACCTAACACCACTCTCTCTTCCTCACTTCATCTCTCTCTCTCTCTCGGCCTTAGAGACCTTTTTCTTCTCTTCACTGGTTTTGTAAAAACCGTGAGCAAGGAAGAAGCAAATTCACGATTCTGTTGCAAAATCAAGAGTGCTAGCACACACATTTGGAGACATTCAAAGGTGAAAGGGAAACCAACTTGTGAGCTTGGAATCACCACCCAAAAGCTTGGAGCTTGGACCGAAAATGGAGGAGCCAAAACAGTGTACTGCCGAATGCACCTTGGAGGATGACTTGATGATTTTGTATTCGTCGCATCACTCAACCGCTCGATGTAAGTATTCCACAACTTCCTCGATGTATTCACATGTTGTTTCTTGCTTGGTAATCCATCCTCGGGACCCTAGAGATTTCCCAACATAAACCCCATACCCGAGGTGTCGCGGTTAAGTGTCCATACCCAGAGTGTCGCAGTAGTGTCTCCATAGCCGGAGTGCCATACCCGGCATGCTAAACCTCATACCCGAGGTGTCACGGTTGGGTCTCTATACCCAGAGTGTCGCAGTAATGTCTCCATACCCGGAGTGCCATACCCAGCATGCTAAACCTCATACCCGAGGTGTCACGATTGGGTCTCCATACCCAGAGTGTCGCAGTAATGTCTCCATACCCGGAGTTTCATACCCGACATGCTAAACCCCATACCCGAGGTGTCGCGGTTGAGTCTCCATACCCAGAGTGTCGCAGTAGTGTCTCCATACCCAGAGTGCCATACTCGGCATGAGAAACCCCATACCCGAGGTGTCGCAGTTGTGTCTCCATACCCAGAGTATCGCAGCAGTGTCTCCATACCCGGAGTGCCATACCCAGCATACTAAACCCCATACTCGAGGTGTCGCGTCTCCATACCCAGAGTGTCGCAGTAGTGTCTCCATACCCAGAGTGCCATACCCGGCGTGATAAACCACATACCTGAGGTGTCGCGGTTGAGTCTCTATACCCAGAGTGCCATACCCGGCGTGCTAAACCCCATACCCGAGGTGTCACGGTTGTGTCTCCATACCCGGAGTGCCATACCCGACGTTCTGATGATGTGTGGGCCTCAACCCTGGGACTCATCCCCAAAAAAATACTGATGATGTGGGCCTCATCCCTGTGACTCATCCCCAAAACTGATACTGATGGTGGTTAATCCCCGAACCGCGTTGTATGAGAAAATGGTGGGCTGGTCGCCCCCAGACTTGATCCATCTTTCTGTTCTTTTGCTGCTTTCATAAATACTACTTCTCACGAGATAATCCCGATAGCTAAACATATTTTTGTCCTCAAATGATGCTTCGTGTCGAAACTAGAGAACCTTCAAAGTACTTGATACGCTCAAATCTGACCGTCTGAGCGAGTGATCTGAACTAGACTCCCAGTGTGTGTGTGACACGGTTCTTTCGCAGCTTAGTCCTTAAGTAAGCCAATTCGATGATCTTGTCTCGGAGAATTGGATCAGTGGGTCTAACCAACCTAGATGTCTTGATCATACTCTGTGATTTCTTCCTCGTACTCAACATGATATGGTCTTCTTCTTCTTTTCTTTCGTCTCTTTCTTTTCTTTCTCTTCATTTTGAACTTTTTTTTTCTTTTTCTCTTTTCTTTCTTTCTCTTTTTTTTTCGACACACCTACCCTTTAAGGTAGCATTTCTCCTCATGGTGGTCCTAATACTCGCCCATGGGTAGCTTCACGCTTATCGGTTATAAGTGGTCCATTTTTTTTCTTTTCATTTTAGAGACTTTTTTCTTTGTTTCCAACCACATCATATATCGTAGTATACGTAAACCAGGATGGACATCTAGGCAAATGGTCATTCACTGATCCGCCATCTCTCCGACTAGTCATCTCTCCGACCACTTAGGCTTCTACTACTAAAATCCCATAATCAAGTGCTCGTGAGTCCAGCCAAGATCAACCACTCAGAATATCGGATGAGAGCACATCTCGCACTTATCGTTTCTAAGGTTTCTCCCTTACAGCAAACAATGTCATCACCGAACATATGTTTAACCATCAAGGACTTTTCTCGTTTCTTTTTTTTCACACTCACTCCACTGGAATGCTTCCTTTCAACTGCGGGCTTCGCCCCCTGGGGCTCATTCTCGAAAACTGCTAGTAGCGCGAGCCTCAACCCTGAGGGTTCATTCCCAAAACTGATGATTATGTGTGGGCCTCAACCCTAGGGATCAATTTCTGAAAACTGTTGATACTATTTTGTTGCTCTCAGCTTGCTTGTATTTTGCCGAGTTTCCTTCTTTTCTTCAAGACCTGTGAACACAAACAAAACAACAGAATAAAAACGTGTGCATGTGATGTGTATGTATGCATGTGTGGAGGTACTCCATGTTCCTAATGGTTTAGACCCTCATTGTGCTCCTTGGCGCCATGTGCCTACGCATGTCTCTGATCGCCCTTAGATCTGCTTATAGTTTCCTCCTGCCGGTTCTCTTCTGGTGATTGTGCAGTTCTCTTTTTTCTGAAACCTGCAAACACAGAACAAACAGAAAAATTACAAGTACGTTACGTGTATGTACGCATGCATGAATGAATTTCCTATTCTGTTTGGTTAGGTCTTCTGCCGGTGACTGCTCGGTCTTCTTTTCCTCAGGCAAAATACTACTTCAATATATCCACGTTGATCGGCTCGGTGAACTTGTTCCCTTCCAAGTCTGACAGTCTCACTGCCCTATTTCCCATCATCGACTTCTATTTCCAAGATTCTTTCTATCTCATAAACTAGTTTGCTTGCCGTTGTCAACACTAGATGTATCATCACCAAATTCTCTAGATTTTCCCAAGTTGGGCAAGTGTAGCCAATGCGTCTGCCATTTGGTTCTCTTCTTGCGGAAAGTGCTGGAACTTACAATCGGGGAGGGCCTGTGCCAGACTCCTGAGGTGGAACAAGTAAGGTTTCAACCGTTCTTCCTTCAATTCCCATTCTCTTTGCATCTGTCGGACTACCAACATCGAGTCTCCGTAAACTTCCACGTTCTTAGCCTTCAAAGCTATCAGTGCCGTTAGTCCGAAGGCGCACACTTCATACTCAGCAATGTCATCATCAAAGACAAGGATATCATCACTCAATCTGTTTGGAGGGTCCTCACGCCTCACATTCTCAGAGCCTCCCCCAGCACGAGGCACAACCATATTAGCCATAGCGGCGGTTAAAGCTTGCAACTGCTCGGTAACCTTAGTGAGACTAGTCTCTAACTGATCCATACGAGATACCTCATTCTCTGATTCACTCATGTTTGCTAACGGCTTTTTGATGAGTCTTCCCTCTTACCCCTAACCCAACGGATTCTATGATGGCTTTTAAGACACAAAGGGTAAACATGATGCGTGTATGCATGAGATGCGTGCGATGTATGAGATATATAAGTCGGCCCATTATCATTTTAAAGCATTCAATCATACTATTGCGTGGTGCAAACTTCTCCCAGTTGAAAAGGCCCAACAGGTTTACACTTTTACGATAACATGGCTAAACAACTTCAAATGATAAAAGGCCTAAACACAAAATGTCCCATCAGTATTTCAGAAGCTTTTGGCCCAATTTCCATAAAGCACAGACTCATCCCAGTTTAAATTGCCCAACAAGCCCATACCTCATGACAAAAAGTCCAACTGAATCCAAAAGACGATGGTCCTAAACATAGGCATAAATGGATAGTTTCTATTGGTCCTACAACTACAGTTCACGTGTGGGTTTATGAGGGTGTAGACAAAGGCTCCCGCTGACAAATGATTGCCCACAACTAGGACTCCCCACTCAAAGATTCGAGTGACCAAGTAAGCGCACCTTTTTTGTACCTTAAGGTACATGCCAATGAGTTATGGTGCATGAATGACTGTCAAATGGAACTCTTATTGAAGATTCCCCAGAGGGAGGGTGGAGCGGACTCTCTTAAATACCCAAGCCTCTTAGGCTCTTATCGCCTTGGTGACAGGAATAAAAAATAGGTCCTCCAAATTAGTCCATCACTATAAGCTTCTAGTGAATGATTATCTAGGTGCCTTAACGGCTTTTCCTTATAGAAATGTAGTGAATGAAAGAAGACACCAAACCATTACCAAGCTCTAATAATGCCTTTCATTAAACCCATTTAACCCACGGTAGACACGATTAACTAAAGCACAAATCACAATCATTACAAGACATTATTTTCGGGGCCGATTCTCTATCCCCAATGGAGTAGCCAGACTGTAGGACACAGAAATTGGCACGATGTTCCAGGCTCGCGGCCCGGTTGGGAATACGGAATAGCCCACGGGGGACCAAACCGGAGAATTAAAAATGGAATCGCCACCCGGTGTGAACCGGGAAAATGATTTAAGGCCGCACTCACCCCTCGCAAGGGAATACCTCAAACCGTTGGGTTCGGAATGGTCCCTTACTTATGCCACTTGTAATGAAATGATTTGTGCAATAACTTAACTGAATCTACGTAACATATATGCTTAAGAGTAACTTAAATCTAGTTCGCATTCACCAAAGTAAATCATATGTCTAAGTTTGCATGCTTTAAAAGTAAGTCATTATAACGGCAAGCATACAATATCACACAATGAGCATGTTGAATTATCAAAACAAAGAATAAATAACATCCTAAACATAAACATAAATTAAATTACTATTGCAAAATAAATATAACTAAATCATGCATAAAGAAATATCATAATCATGCTTAAAAATAAATAACTTATTAGACTAAATCATGCTTAAAACGCAAGGTTGGATGAAACGAAACATGTGAATCTCTCAAGTGGTACCTGGCATTGTATCCCAAGTGCAAACCGCAATACCGTCCATTCAGATTCGGCTACGGAATTTACGTGTCCGGGTTTCCATCCGATATACCACAAGAGAGAACATATATTCCGTTCATCCGGAAATCACATCATGCACCAATCCACAATACTCATATGAAATAAAGTGCTAGAATAAATGAAAATAAAGGATAATAAATAGAGAAGGTGCCCTCAGGTCTAACCTCTTAAATCGTCTTTCGGAAGTGCGCTACGCGGTTGTCCGAAGGGTTGATGCTCCGCAACTCCTCCGGTTCACTGGTTCAACGTTTTCCTTCGTTGTTTCGCTGTTTGGGCTGTTGTTTTTTACTCTGTTTTGCTGCTGTTTTCTTTGGTCAGGGGCATTGTTTCAGGGGCTATTTTCGGTGGTCAGGGGCTGTGTTTCAGGGGCTGTTTTTGGTGGTCAGAGGCTGACTTCAGGGGCTGGTTTGGGCGTGTTCAGGGGCTGACTGCAGGGGCTGGATGAAGGCTAATGGCGTGAGTGTTGTGAATTGTGGGGGTTTAGGCTAAGGTTGTGTTTTAAAACAGAAGTCCAACAAGCAAACACGAAACTAAACAAGCGAATTAAATCCAACAAGATGTCAATGTCTGACTCTTCCCTTTCGACGTCTGTTTCCCGCGACTTCCACAATTTAAAGAGGTAGTGGCTCCATGTGAGACTCATCATCGGGACTTATATGCAAAAATGCAGTGCCTACAATTGGTGATGAGAATGCAGTCAGTAGGAAGATGGCAGGCTATGAAACAGCGGGTAGACTCGTGTGACTTGCGGTAAACTATTCAGTTTCAAAAGACCTTAGGTTTATTTAGATCCTAGGAATCTATCCTAAATTAGACTCGAGGACGAATCATATTTTAGGAGAGGAGAATGTAACACCCCCTCATTCCGGCGTGCCCCCGATAATCATTTCCAACATGTGAGGCATAATTTATAACATAAAATCATATACGAGTGTGATTGTATTGGCGAAAATAGTTTTCAAAAATCTGGAGAATTATAAGGACCCACATTTTACAACTATCTAAGGCCAAATTTTAATGTCTCATATAAGTTTTTTTTTTTTTCCGCTGAGCTTAAAGAAACTTTTGTTGTCAAACTTGGTAGGTCTATGGGCCTTATTTGAAATTGGGCATAGTATGCTAAGTAATTAATGCTAAATTAAGCTTATAATCAAAAAATCAAAGAAACCAACCTACTCTAGAAAAATCCACATACTTTTAGAATTATTAATAAGCTTAAGTTAAAAAAAAAAAAAACAAAAAAAAAACAAAGTCACGTCACCTTCCTTTGCTGTCGAGACAGAGAAAGATTGAGCCCTTGCTACCGAAAAGGATGAAGAATTGGCTCAAGGACACAAGCTGATTTTAAGCAAAACGAAGATTGATCAAGGCACAATGAAGCTTAAACAAAAGCAAAGCAAGACTATATGGTTAATACAAGCTTGGGAGTGTGGGTTTGAGTTAAGGATCAAAATTGATGAAGTTAAGAAAATCTTGTTTAAATAAACATTTAATTCCGAAATTTTGTTGACAATGATGATATGAGAATCGTGGGATGTTATTGATGGTGTTAGTATGCTTTAGGAAGGATGAATTTATTGATGAATGGTTGAGCTTGGATTGTTGGGTTGAGATGAAGAAGGTGAATGATATTGAAGTAGTGGGATGAAATGGTGATTAAGGGTGTTGGCATATTGATATACATATTAGGTATATAAAATATCAAGTTTGATTAAACCATGTCCAAGTGTATGGTGATGAACACCTAACCTATATGATTATGTGGGAATTATGGCTAGATTAGTGAAGGAAGTTAGGCAGTGAAAAGAGAGAGTTTATGTTGCGAGTAAGATTCATAAGTATTCTCGTCACTTAGTATTTGTTTTCATTTATAACTTAGATTTTAAACTAGAGATACTAGGAACCATTCTATTAAAATTTCAGCCATTGATTCCATCCCAATTAATTATAGTGAATTTTCAAATTTAACCATTCAGCAGGGGATTTTAACGATTAGGTAGAATTTGAAATTTTGTTACCGTACTTCCGTAACTTCAATCCTAAGCCCGTAAAATTCATAGATACCATAAATATCTCATATATTCAGAATGATTAAGAGTTTGTGCATTACATATTCTTTTATGCCATATGAAAATGTTCTGAATTATAGAAACTAACAGTTGTTTTGAATTTAGATCGACGACATGATATTCGACGGTCTTCCACGAAATGTACCGCTCTCGATTTTCCATAGCACTGTGAGTGGATATCTATGTTTTTATTATATTATGATTTTTGATTTGATGATGTGATATTTGAAGTTATGTTTATAAGTGTTTTAAAAGAAAGGATTCAGATACATGATTTTGAATACGTTTATGACTATATGATTTCGTCTCAACGCTCAAATGTTTTTTTATGTTTTTAAATCATAAAACTTAATTTCCGCAGACACGCTTGAAAATCTGTTTTCGTCATGGTGCTTGATAGTTTATAATTTTGACCTTCTGTGACGCTTGTATATGTTTCGTTTCGACTCTACTAGGGCGTTTGTTTCGTTCCAACTCTATCGGGGCTCTTGTTTCATTCCGGCTCCGCCGGGGCGCTTGTTATGGGGTATTGACCATCTGAAAATGGTTGGTCCACTACCCTCTGTTGACATAGTCTTGGTCAGACATTGCTCGGTCTTTGCGCGCGACTCGGGTAATGGACGCTTGTTGATTTTGATGAGATTATTCGGGAAAAAAAACATAATATGAGATTTTGATAACGATTTTAAGATTCTGATGAGTTTTTATATAATGGATTTTTATTTAATTATGTTATTTTTGGCATCCACTCACCAGGTCATTCAAACGATTTAACCCCCCAACTCCATAGTTTATTTTACAGGTAGTTTTATCTTGTGAGCCATAGCTGAACAGAAACCTGAAATTGAGGAATTGAGTTTACTGCAGTCACTTGAGTATGGGTCTGTCATGCTAAGTTTGTTGTTCACATTCAGATAGAATGCATGTATGTCGGTGTAAGTCAAGTCTAAATGTATATGATGTTATTTATAAAGTAATAATATTTATTTAAAGGCAATCAGTTTGTCGTAGAACAATAATTAGTTCGTGAAATAGATTAATAAATGTCTGTTATAATGACATAGTTAAATGAATAGTCAATAAAGTTTAGATATGGTCAGAGACTCAAGGTGGTGGGGAGGATTCATCATCTGCCGGTAACATCTCCGCATTGGGGGTGTTACAAGAACACATCATAGACATGTAACCAATTGCGTTTGAACGCTGAGTCGAACGCTCCACAAATGCAAAAATACCGATCTCGAACTAACAAATGTAATATGCTCGTGAAAGGGCTCCATCACAGAATCCATCACGCTTCCACTGCGTCAAAACTATGAATCCTATCCAAGTTGAATTAGTATACTCGAACTAACAAATGTAATATTCTCATGATGTATGACATGTTCAACGTGACTTCCATAGTCACTCGATACACCCGAAATATAACCAATCACCAAAATTCCTAATTTTGGCCAACTCGCTTGGCGACTCTGATTCGCCTCAAAATCAAAAATCCACACATTCTAGCATGATTCTTATACACAAACAACCCACAATATGTCATTTACTGGCACCAGTTGCCCAAACCCAAAACCACCCCAATTATGTGGCTAAACCTACCTAAACTCGTGGTGTTTTGGTTTTAATTTAATCCATGCATATACAGTATCATAAAACGCTTATAAATGCGTGAGAAACTAGCTAAACATGTAAAACCTTAAAATCCAACATAGATCTAAAATGGATTTTCAATGAAACCACAACACACACGCATACCAACCCAAATCATGCACATATCTTACTAATAACAACCTATTAAGCATGATTATCATCCTAATCATGTGAAACATGCAAAAAAATTGAAATCGGTCAAAACCCTAATATAAGGAAATACTAAAATGAAAGCTAGAATGAAGGTTATGAAGCTTACTTGATCTTCCTAAAGCTTGGAAATCATGAGAATCAACTTGATTTGAAGGTCCATAATGAGCTTAGAATGAGAGAGAGAGACATGAGAAATGAGAGAAAATGATGAAAAAAATCTAGAAATACCTATTTATAATGGGCCAGAAATCCAGAATTATTTGTCTAAAAATCATTATCGCAATCGAACGCCCGTCGAATGTGAGAATTTTGAAGGCTTGTTTTGATCGACTTGTCGAACTCAACTCAAACGAGAACTCTCTGGGAACTTATGTTCGAACGAAATGGGGAACGCTCCACAAACGTGAGCATAGACTTGCGTTCAAACGCTCTAAAGAACGCATCACATATATGGAACCAATTACGTTCGAATGCTTAGTCGAATGCTCCACAAACGCAAAAATACAGATCTACAACCTAAGACAAAAATGAATGCACAATGCCTCAAAATTCCCATAAACGTAGATTGTCGCCACGATCATCACACTTACATATAATGCGAACGGTAAGCATCACATGCAGAACTTACAGAACATACTAATCCTACAGATCATGCAGAACATGTTGAACATGGCAAAAACCTGGGGTGTTACAGTCCATATATGGTATTATTGTACCCAATAATTTATGTAGTTTGAGAGGAAAGGCGGAAATTAGGGAATTTTTTTCAGATACAGTTTTCTTAAAGAAGAATGGTTATGAACTACAAAATAAATTAGGATTTTGTTTATTCTTACTTGCATATCTAATTAATCCGCGTATCAAGTGAGCTTTTGACTAATATATGTAAAATAATGAAATAAAAAAATTGGTGTAAGTTATTTTACTCTCACATGAATTCAAATTACTGTCTGAGGCTTGTCAGGTAATTACATGTGATGCATGCGAAAGGAATTCGGGGGCTGTTGTAATGATTTCACAGCAGCCTCTAGAATTTTACCATGTGATAGCACGTTGTTGCGATATTTTATATCGTATCGCAAGTATACGGTATCAAGTTTTAGTAAATGATAAGTATAGTGTCGAACCCACAAGGATTGTATTCAACTCATACAAAGTATTATAATTAGTAAACTTAACTTTATTTAGAAGTAATTTAAATTAATATAAATCTAAAACTAAAAACAAAATAACCAAAATCTGAAAATATTGAGCGTGGCGGAAGCGCGGTTTGGGCGAAATCGTAATTTAAAATTTTAAAATTACCGAATATATTATTCAATATCTAATATGAATAATTTATTCATATTTCACCTAAACCTATTTATTCAATATCAAATATCAACATAAATAAGGTTTAAACACCACAAAGTCTTCCCTGCTATAACTCGTAACCAACGGAAAGTAGTGTGGGCTACACTCACAAAACGAATCCCTAAACGATTTAGAGATATCAAACACACTTAATATTTTTGTTTTTCTTCTTCTTGTTCTTCAACGGAGTTTCTCAACTTTTGAGAGAATGGTAGAGAAGAATAAGAAGGTGACTAGGGTTGCAAAATGAGATCACTTCCAAAAAGAAAATAAAATCTTCTTTTTATACTTAGGGTTTATTGTTTCGAAAACAAACAAATCCCTCCCCATCCATCTCATCAAAGAATCGGCCAAGCATGGAAAAAGGATTTAATTTTTTAAACATCAATATTCAATTACCATTATTGAAAAAGATGTTACAAAATTAAATAAGCAATTAACCATTTGAAAATCATAATCTCCAAATTAATGCCATGGATTATTTTGTTTCCAAATCAAAACAAATCCATTCCCTTTATGCTTGTGTAAATCGGCCACCATAAGAAAAATAATAAATATTTGTAACATGAATATATCAATTACTATAATGGAATATATGTTACAAAATAAAAAGGTTAAATATTATTTAAACATGTGTAACTTCCAAATTAAGTCGAAAAGTTTCCAAGTCCCAAAATTTGGAAATTACTTACTTAACCTTCTATTTAATTATATCTAATATAATTAAATAACTTGTGTTAAATATCATATATTTAATAAAACTTTATATTAACTTTTAATATAGAGTTTCAAGTGTGACAATTAATGTTATTAATCATATTAATAATATGCATATCTTTGTGAGTATATAATTGGACTATCTAATTATATTAAATCCGCTATAGTGAATCGAGCTAGCACAGGGACCAAATGGACCTACGGTTCCGAGTTCTAATAATCTCGAAATATTAATTAAGCTCTTAATTAGATATTCTGAATTATTAACTCCGGGTTATTCCACTAAAAACCCGAAGTTGCACTCTCGTTGTCGCAGATGATATATTAAGCCGAACCAAGTCGATGTCCACCGATATAGTCATTACATACGAATTGACCCTTCACGTGTATCTCGTAATTAGAGTCGGGTCATAATGTTCGTTATACCCCTCTAATTATTTTTACCTTAAGTACCATTGATTCTCTAATGAACAATTTATTCATAACTATTATGAATTTTAATCTTTCTATTCGTAATAGAAAGACTTGAGCGCTCAAATCGTTCAAGCACCGAATCAAACCTTAAGAAAGATATTCCTCTACTTCTCGCAAGAATGAGTGAACTCAATGTCTATGTAAAACGTTCCCAGCTACACAACATACCAAGCCCCCAAAGTACGTAGCTATTGGTCGGGACTGCTACACCAACCTCACCTTGGTAAATCAAAGGACATAGCCTGCCATGCAGGAGTTCATAATACACTCAGGATTAAGATCAATCTATATATCACCATCTAGTAGATCGAAATGACTTTCTTAGTTTAACGGATATTATAAGAATGTCATTTCCATCTGGGTGCAGTCCTATATGATCACATCATACAAGGTGCCTCCATTCTCATGTCTCTACATGGATGATCTGGATCAGGATTGCCATACAAATATAGAATGGACCAAAACTATAGATAAAGCACAAATAAAGTACCCGTTTTGTTTGCTCTCTATGGACTATTTAAGATTACTAACTTCAGACTTAAATCCTCTTGTGTATGACACTCATACACTAAGTCTGAAGGCACATAAGTAATCTAGGGTATTTAAGATGATATATAATATCCGAAACTTAAACAAACAATTTGATAAATGAATAATGCATCGTATTATTTCAAAATACATAAAACCGTTTACATCATATGTAGCTCTAGGGCATACATTCCAACAATCTCCCACTTGCACTAGAGCAAATGAGACATGTCATGTAATCCTAGACCATCTAGGTGACCTTTAAACAATTTAGCAGACAAGGTCTTTGTAAACGGATCTGCCAGGTTCCTATGAATTTCCTCTCTATTTGTTTTTCCCTCTTGTGGTTTCTTGGTTCTTTAGAGTTTGCCACCGCACCACTATTATCGCAACAGAGTGTGAGTGGTCTATCCATATCTGGAACAACTTCCAGATCTCCCAAGAATTTACGGAGCCAAACTGCTTCCTTAGCTGCTTCACAAGCTGCTACATATTCAGCCTCCATGGTGGAGTCAGCAATGCAAGTTTGCTTTATACTCTGCCATACTATAGCCCCACCACTTAGGGTGAACACTGATCCAGATGCAGATTTCCTAGAATCGACATCTGTCTGAAAATCAGAGTCTGTATATCCCCTTAGGATCATATCCTCACCGGAATACACATGCATATAATATCTCGTTCTCTTAAAATACTTGAGAATGTGTTTCACAGCCACCCAGTGATCCAATCATGGGTTTGACTGAAACCTACTGACTACTCCCATTGCAAAACAGATGTCTGGTCTCGTGCATAACATAGCAAACATGAGACTACCAACTGCTGAGGCGTATGGGATATGTCTCATTTCCTCAACATCTTGAGGTGTCTTAGGAGACTGTTCCTTTGACAAATGAATTCCATACCGATAAGACAGATTGCCTTTCTTGGAATTCTGCATCCCAAATCATACAAGGATCTTGTCGATATAGAATGCATGAGACATAGCTAACAGTTGTTTCTTGCGATCCCGAAGTATCTGAATCCCAAGAACATAACTGGCATCTCCCAAATATTTCATTTGGAATTGGTTAGCTAGCCAGGTTTTCACGTCTGATAATATCTTTACATCATTCCCAATGAGTAAAATATCATTGACGTATAAAACAAGAAAAACCACCTTCCCGTCAATGACGCGCTTGTATACACAAGGCTCATCAACATTCTGCTCAAAATCATAAGACTTGATCGTGGTATCAAATCTTATATTCCAAGATCGGGATGTCTACTTGAGTCCATAAATGGACCTTTGCAGCTTGCAAACATTTTGCGTTTGACCTTGGGCGATGAACCCCTCTGGTTGTATCATATAGATACTATCATCAAAATTGCCATTAAAAAATGTAGTCTTGACATCCATTTGCCAAATTTCATAGTCATAATATGTGGCAATGGATAGATGAGTGCGGATGGATTTAAGCATGGCTACTGGCGAGAAAGTTTCCTCATAGTCAACTCCCTCTTTCTGGGTATAACCCTTGGCCACTAGTCTAGCCTTGAAGGTCTATATCTTCCCATCTGATCCCATCTTCCTTTTTTAGATCCACTTGCAACTTATGGGTTTTACCCCATCAGGTTGGTCTACAAGTTCCCAGACTGAGTTGGAGTACATGGACTTCATCTCTAGGTTCATGGCTTTGAGCCATTCCTCCTTGTCAGAATCATTCATTGTACTATTATAGGTCAATGGATCATCTATGCCATCGCTGGAAGCGACAACTTGTGGCTCTCCAACCCCAAGGTAGCGATCAGGTTGTCGTACAACCCTCTCACTATGTCTAGGTGGTAGATCATTCTGAAGAACTTGCATCTGACTCTCAGATGTCGAAGGTTCTATGGATTTGTCAACTTTTGTTGATTGTGGTGTGCTGGTCGAACCAGCAAGTAACTCCTCGAGTAACACCTTACTCCGAGGTTTGAACTCATTCATGTAGTCCTCCTCCAGAAATGTGGCATTTGTCGATACAAATACTTTGTTTTCATCGGGACTATAGAAGAATCCACCCCTTAGTTTCCTTAGGATAGCCTACAAATAGGCACACCTGAGAACGTGTCTCCAAATCTGTAGTCTTATTCTTCAGCACATGTACTGGACACCCCATATGTGGAATTGTCGTAAACTAGTTTTACGACCATTCCACAACTCTAAGTGAGTCTTAGGAACAGATTTAGATGGAACTACATTAAGGATATGCATTGCAGTTTGCAGTGCATATCCCCAAAACGAACTAGGTAGTGAGCTATAACTAAACATAGATCTCATTATGACTAGTAGGGTCTGATTTCTCCTTACTGCAACACCATTTTGCTATGGTGTTCCAGGCGCTGTGAGCTGGGATACTATCCTATGCTCAACAAAGAATTTCTCGAAATCTCTGTCGAGGTATTCTCCTCCATGATCCGATCGTAGAATTTGATTGTCTTACCTAATTGGTTCTCAACCTCAGTACGATACTCTTTGAACTTTTCAAAGGTATCTGATTTGTGATGCATTAGGTAAACATACCCATATCTAGAATATTCGTCAATGAATGTGACAAAGTATTCATAACCACCTTGGGCTCTTACATTCATCGGTCCGCAAAAGTCCGAATGTATTAGCTCAAGTGGTTGACTGGCTCTTATATCTTTTCCAGTAAAAGGTCTCTTGGTCATTTTTCCTTCTAAACGAGATTCGCAAACTTGTAAAGTTCCAAGCTTTAACTGGTTAAGGTTCCATTCTTTATCAATCTATCTATCCGGTCAAGGCTGATATGACCAAGTCTAAGACGCCATAGATATGTGTAATCATGAGAAATCTTTTGCCATTTAGTTTTAGGTTTCTCAACCTAAAACATTTCAGTATTGAGCAGTGGCTTATGTTTTAACGGTCTTAACATATACAAGTTATCTTCTAGTTTCCTTAGGAATATAGGTAATTCATTTATGAAATTATAACTATTATTATTAGATAAATGATATCTATCATGCTATAGTTTTGAAATAGAAATCAAATTTCCATGACAAAACAAGAACAAACACAACTTTGTTTAAATTCAAATAACATTTATTTGAAAATTTTAAAACTGATAACTCCCACTATTTTACTGAAACAACATCCTTTGTCCTAACTCTCATAGTAAAATTACCTTCAGCAAGGTTTTTACGTATGTCAAATAGCTGTACATTTAGCCTTCTCAGTGCTATTCTTATTCATCTTTGCAGATTTAGAAGACTCGTCAACATTTGCCTCATCAGCGGACCTACGAGGATCCACAAGCATGGACTCGCAATGGGTGAGCTCATTAAGCAGTTGGGTTAAAGTAAAAGTCAACTTGTTAATAACATAGTTGTTTTTAAACTACATGAAACTCTTCGGAAGACTTTCCATAATCATGGCCACCTGGCTACGCTCGTCAATACGAGCTCCATGGGTTTCAACAGTGTTGAGATATGTCATCATCCTCAAGACGTGCTCTCGGACTGATGTCCCATCCTTCATCCTAGCGGTCATCGCTGAGATCATGGCCTCATAGCGTTGACACTCTGAAGGCTGCCCAAACATGCCCTACAATGACTCCATCATCTGAGATGTTAGAGCCATAGGTTCATGCTTTGCAGCAAGAACCTCAGACATCCCTGCTAGCAAGTAGCAGCGGGCTTTCTCATTTGCTGCGACACATTTCTGGTAGGTATCGCGCACAGCTTGGCCAGCATTTCTGGCCGGCTCGGGAGGACTCTCCTCTGTCAGGACAAACTTTAGGTCTTTACAGACCAGGACATCGTTCATATTACTTTTCCACTTAACATAGTTTTCTCCAGTTAATTATCGTTTGAAAGTATGGAAATAATTGGAGAACCATGGCTGAAAATAAAATAAACATGCATTTAACATTCATTCATCGCATATTAAAATCATCAAATAATTTTGGCATAAAATTAAACATGATGCATGATGCATGAACCATGAATAATGAATTAGAAACCTAAGAGAATTTCTATGACACAGAAATCTATCATTCCACAAGTAAGTGCCGCCGTAGGGTAGGTCAAGTACTTGCATGATAGATCGAGAAAATCTCATTCAATTTAATATATGCGGGAATAACTCTTATTCCTATATTAAACAACTACCGTATCATTCGATCAAGGAATTTTATTAACAGTTAATTATTCCTTTGTGAGTGTAACCCGTTGTTTCGGGATTCTTGGACTTAACGAGTGAAGTGCCACCGTAAGGTAGGTCAGTTCACAAGATACATCTAGAATCCTTATCCTCTCGGAACCCAAACCTGGTATTGACTCAAATGGACACCATCCGTAGGGGTACGAAAACAAAGTCGTCTCGAGGCGCCTTTTGAATCTCACGTTTTTGGACCAACAACGGAGATCGCGGGATATACTGTCGTATATCCCTCTCTCACTCACTATTTTAAAAAATAAGGTTTCTATCTAAAATATCTAATATTTTATTTTAACTAGTGTGGATAAATTTATGGCGGCTAAATCATAATTTTTATTTACACTAGTTTGTCATAAGTGAGCTAATCAATTTTAACTATTAAAATTGTATCACTAATATTTCATTAGTCTATACTAATAGTTTTACTCAATTAAACTAATTTAATTAGAGTGGTATTAGTGAGCTATTATATTTTAACTCTTAAAATACTAGACACTAATAAGTTTAAAATTTATGGAATTCTAAAAGGTCGAAATTTTAATTAAACATTTTAATAAATCTTAGTGCGTTATAAAATCCAATGGTACGTGGAATTGTATCCCGAGTGCAGACCATATTACCGTCCATTCGGATTCGGCTATGGAATTTATATCCGGGTTTCCATCCTATATACCAATGGAATTTATTATGCACCAATTAAGCCCAATATATTAGAATTCAAATTTTAAACCATAAATCCAATTAATCTAATTAATTGATTTCTATGCATATCATATTTTAATTAAACATTTTAAATAACATAAAATCAAATTTTTATGTGTACAATGATAATTTATATATGACATGTTATGGCATGTAAAATGCAAGAGTGGGCATCCTAAGCTATATGACATGTTATTCAAACAATTTGAAATAAACATACTTAAAACATAAGAAAAAAAATTTGCATTGATCGGGCTCTTATTTTTCCTATACTAATCTAATTAGTACATAAGATTCACCAAGGCATTCCTTGGTCTTCAAATCCCGCTTCAAAGTGGTGTTGGCTCCTTTTGCGACTTCGGTGCTCCAAATTACAATAATTGAAATTTTACATTGAAAAATAAAATTACAAAAAATGTATACAATGGCCTTATGGCCTAACATCCCAAAAACAAAACCAACTACAAAAAATAAGAGCCGGAAAAATTTATGACCAATGCAAAATCCATTCATCACATGAAATAACAAAAACATTCATCATATGAATATCACAATGTGCCCACTCATCTAAACATGCATATAATATTTATAACTCATATAAATATATTAAAAACAGAAACTTTAAATGAAAAAGAAAAGGATTAAGAACACTTTTCAACCTCGCTCTTGATGCCAATTGTAGGAAACGCTTTCCTCGCGCAGCGGAAGCGACTTAGGCACTCGGATCGGACTTGAAATTTTTTTTTTTCTCCTTTCCCCTTCCTTTGGCCGAATATGACCAGTAGGTATACTGCAATTTTGCTTCTGTTTCGGACAAGATTTCAGCCTCGGAATACCCCTGAAACAGTCCCCGAACAGCCCCCGAACTGCAGTGAAAAACCTGACTATTTTGGACCCGTTACACAACGGAACTGCACACAAATCAGCCTCTAATTTGCATGAACTGTAAGGGTGATATAGATCTGATTTTTCCAATCAAATACAGACTCAACTCAGCCCCAAAATATCCCCAAAGTGTTTCCAAAAAACCGAATTAAAACAAAACAAAACAAGCCCCGAATCAAGCAACCAAAGTGCGGCAATGAGGTGATTCAAAGCCTCACTGCCTTGACCTAAGAGAATGGAGGAAGAAGATGATTTGTTCGTCACCACAAAGTCTTCCGTGCTATGACTCGTAACCAACGGAAACGTGTGTGGGCTACACTCACAAAACGAATCCTTAAACGATTTAGAGATATCAAACACACTTAATATTTTTGTTTTTCTTCTTCTTGTTCTTCAATGGAGTTTCTCAACTTTTGAGAGAATGGTAGAGAGGAAGAAGAAGGTGGTTAGGGTTGCAAAATGAGATCACTTCCAAAAAGAAAATAAAATCTTCTTTTTATATTTAGGGTTTATTGTTTCCAAAACAAACAAATCCATCCCCATCCATCTCATCAAAGAATCGGCCAAGCATGGAAAAAGGATTTAATTTTTTAAACATCAATATTCAATTACCATTATTGAAAAAGATGTTACAAAATTAAATAAGCAATTAACCATTTGAAAATCATAATCTCCAAATTAATGCCATGGATTATTTTGTTTCCAATCAAAACAAATCCATTCCCTTTATGCTTGTGTAAATCGGCCACAATAAGAAAAATAATAAATATTTGTAACATGAATATATCAATTACTATAATGGAATATATGTTACAAAATAAAAAGGTTAAATATTATTTAAACATGTGTAACTTCCAAATTAAGTCCCAAAGTTTCCAAAACCCAAAATTGGAAATTACTTACTTAACCTTCTATTTAATTATATCTAATACAATTAAATAACTTGTGTTTAAATATCATATATTTAATAAAAATATATATTAACTTTTAATATAAAGTTTCAAGTGTGACAATTAATGTTATTAATCATATTAATAATATGCATATCTTTGTGAGTATATAATTGGACTATCCAATTATATTAAATCTGCTATAGTAAATCGAGCTAGCAAAGGGACGAAATGGGCCTACGGTTCCGAGCTCCAATAATCTCAAAATATAAATTAAGCTCTTAATTAAATATTTTGAATTATTAACTCCGGGTTATTCCACTAAAAACCCGAAGTTGCACTCTCGTTGCCGCAGATGATATATTAAGCCGAACCAAGTCGGTGTCCACTGATATAGTCATTACATACGAATTGACCCTTCACGAGTATCTCGTAATTAGAGTCGGGTCATTATGTCTGTTATACCCCTCTAATTATTTTTACCTTAAGTACCATTGATTCTCTAATGAACGATTTATTCATAACTATTATGAATTTTAATCTTTCTATTCGTAATAGAAAAACTTGAGCACTCAAATCGTTCAAGCACCGAATCAACCCTTAAGAAAGATACTCATCTACTTCTCGCAAGTAGCAGTGAACTCCATGTCTCTGTAAAACGTTCCCAGCTACATAACAGACCATGCCCCCAAAGTACGTAGCTATTGGTCGGGACTGCTACACCAACCTCACCTTTGTAAATCAAAGGACATAGCCTGCCATGCAGGAGTTCGTAGTACACTCAGGATTAAGATCAATCTATATATGACCATCTAGTAGATCGAAATGAATTTCTTAGTTTAACGGATATTATAAGAATGTCATTTCTATCTGGGTCCAGTCCTATATGATCGCATTATACAAGGTGCCTCTATTCTCATGTCTCTACATGGACGATTCAGATCAGGATTGCCATACAAATATAGAATGGACCGCAGCTATAGATAAAGTACAAACAAAGTACATGTTTTGTTTGCTCTCTATGGACTATTTAAGATTACTAACTTCAGACTTAAATCCTCTTGTGTATGACACTCATACACTAAGTCTGAAGGCACATAAGTAATCTAGGGTATTTAAGATGATATATAATATGCGAAAATTATACAAACAATTTGATAAATGAATAATGCATCCTATTATTTCAAAACACATAAAACCGTTTACATCACATGTAGCTCTAGGGCATACATTCCAACAACAAGAAGCATTAAACGCAAGAGAATATAAATAAACTGATTCAAAACTTCAGAATAATCAATTTGGAAAATAATACATAGGTTCAAGTATTGGCTACATCATCCTCTAGAATTATGGAGTTAGTTCATGACCAAAGATAAAAACAATGAGAGTAATGTCATGAATATAATGGAAGTCATTCGAGTTTAAAGATAGAAACTAGGAGATTAAACCTGAATCAAATCACTTCGCTTTCAAACGTCACCGCATTTGTCTCCTCTTGTCGCTCTTCAATCTTCCTCTTTGGATCTCTCTAAAATATGAGTTTTTGAGTCTTCAGTTGTGTATTTTTCTCCTCTCTAGGGTTTTGGATGAGCTTATGTATTTATAGGAAAGTCTTGGAGTCCTTGTGCATGTAAAACACGACCGAATTAAGTTTCTGGGAGTCTGCTGTTGCGCCAAGACACCGGAAAATGGCGTTGCGTCATTGTTCTCTCTGGATTTTACTATAGGGATGTTGAAGGGGCGTCGCGATGCTAGACACTTTTTCAGGATTGGTCATTTCTGTATTTTTAGTCTTCCCGCGTGCTTCCGATTCATTCGTAATGTCCCAAAATAAGTTAAATTTCCCCAAGATCCATGTTCCAATGCTTCATACAAATTTAACATAAAATAAACTACAAAATACATTAAACGACACGGAACCTAACAAAATAGTAAGCTAAGAATGCAGTGGGTATAAACCGCACTTATCAAACACCCCAAAACTTAAGCTTTTGCTAGTCCCGAGCAAAAGACTAAATAAAAACTAAATAAGAATAAACAAACAAAATTAACTAAGTTAACTAGGCCACTTTCGTAGGGATCACGATTGCATTTAGCATATGCAACAAGCCTTTAAACCCCTAAGCGACCCTAGTGGATGAGTTATAGTCTCATGAGGGCTTACAGCAACGACATCCACAAACATCATTCACACACAATCATGAAAAAAAAATATACAGATAATAAAAGCAAATAAAATAGTCCCGGTAGTTATGTATAATATTGTCTTTAAAGAATGCCTATCAATAAAATCAGAGAACCTTCAAAGTACTCAATGCAACTAAAATCCAAGTTCTTGAATAAATCATCTAAGCCAGACTCACAGTGTGTGTGTGTGTGTGTAAAGGTTCATTCACAGCTCGACTCTTAAGTAAGCCAACTCAATAATTTCATCTCAAAAATTGAGATCCGATGGGTCAAACCAACTTAGATATCTCAAAAGTACTTTGTAATTGCTTTTCTTTGCTCAGTATGGTAATTTTTTTTTTTTTTGCATTTTTTTTCTTTTTTTCATTTTTTTCAACCCACCTACCCTTTAAGGTAGTATTTCTCCTCATGGTAGTCCTAACACTCACCCATGGGTAGCTTCACGCTTACCGGTTATAAATGGTTTAACTTTTTTTCATTCTTTTCTTATGCTTTCATTCTTTTTCAATCGATTTTTTTTCCTTTGTTTTTAACCATACCATACATCATAACACTAGCAAATTGAGATAGATATCTAAACAAACGGTCATTTATCACCAAGTAATTTCTTCAACTAGTCACTTTGTCAACTACCTAGGTTCTTACTACTAAAAACCTATTATTAAGTGCTTACGAGTCTAACCTAGATCACCTACTCAATGCATCAGATAAAAATCAATTGAGAACATATCGTTTCTAAAATTTGATCCTTCAGCAAACACAATTCATCATTAGACTTATGTTTTACTATCAATGATTAAAAACAAAAAATAATTTTTTTATTATTATTCTTTAAATAGCAGGAACTATCACTACATGCACACACCCCCAAACTTAAAACTTGTATTATCCTCAATATAAGATAAACATAAAGAAAAAAGTGTGAGGAACAACATTACCGTGCATGGAGTTGATCAGGCTCATGCTCGTCAGATTTTGATTATGCGGGTTGTGTGGGTTGCGCTGTTACCTGCATAAATACAAATACAAACTAATAAATAAACAAATAGCACACAATAAAATAAAAATAAAGTAAAGAAATAAAAATGAAAAATACAAGGGTTGCCTCCCTGCTAGTGCTATGTTTAACGTCTTTAGCCAGACGTTACCACCCAAGTGGTCATTATGGCTTAAATATAGCGGACCAAGTAGTCTCATATGCCTTCTTTTTTGGTATCCACTAGTTTTTATGACATGAAAAGGATAGCTTGGCGGGCTATGGTAGTTTGTCCATGGATGGTCCTCCAAGGTCTACTGATGGCTGAAATTTGGGGCTGCACATGTGGCAAAATTGGTCCGACCATGTTTTGAGCTTTCCAGGGATTATCTTTAAGTGAGCACTGGCCCTTCTTTTCCACTGTTTACGGTTCCTTGGGATCAGTTTCAGTTCTAGTTTTGGAAGTTCTTCTTTGCTTGGTTGCACTATGCTAATTAGTTGCCTCACTACGGGTTCATATTGCGTGTTTGCAACTCCCTTCTCTACAACATCTACCTTGTGACATTCTTCATCACCTTGAGGATTCGACATGGCTTTGAAAACACCGAAGGTGACTTCTTCATCTTGAACTCTCATTTTCAGTTCACCTTTATGCACATCAATGACCATTCTTCCGGTTGCCAAGAAGGGTCTCCCAAGGTTGATTAGGACCTCATAATCCTCCTCCATATCAAGGACAAGGAAGTCAACAGGAAAGTAAAATTTATCCACCTTAACCAACACATCCTTTATTATTCCTCTCGGGTAGGTGAGAGGTCTATCTGCTAGCTGCAATGTCACTGTGGTTGGCTTTGTCTCACCTATGCCCAACTGTTTATAGATGGATAACGGCATGAGTTTGATACTTGCCCCTAAATCACATAGTGCCTTACTAAAATATCGATTCCCAATTGTGCACGGTATGGTAAAGCTGCCAGGATCCTTCAGCTTCGGAGGGAGCTTCTTTTGAATGATAGCACTACACTCCTATGTAAGTGCTACTATTTCAAAATATTTCAGCTTCCTCTTCTTGGACATTATCTCCTTCATAAACTTAACATAGTTTGGCATCTATTCCAAAGCATCTGCGAATGGGATGTTTATATGGATCTTCTTAAAAATGTCAAGAAACTTAGCGAACTGAGCATCCAATTTATTCTTTGGAAAGCGATGGGGGTATGGAAAAGGTGTCTTCGGGATAAGAGGTTACTTATATAGAGGAGCTGCTACACTGTTCTTTTCTTCTGTTATTGTTTCCTCCTAAATTGCTGCTTCTTCATCTTGACTGCCTAAGTCCTGAGAGGTGTCTTTAATCTCTTTTTTGCTCATGAGGGTTATGGCTTGACACTGCTCTTTGGGGTTGACTTCAATATTACTAGGAAACACTCATTTTTGTTGATTGGCCATGGAAGAAGCAATTTGCTCAATCTGCACTTCTAAGGACTCATTGTTGCCCCTATATTACCCATATGTGTTTCAATGTTGTTCAGCCTCGACTAATTTTTCTCAAATCTCTCTGAAGTTTTAGCAACAAACGTGCCAATGAGGTCTTCTAAGGAAGGTTTCTGCTCAGTTCTTTGATTATTATAGCCAGTAAGAGGTTGCGAAAAATTATCTGTATTGGAATAGGATAAGTTCAGAAGGTAATATTTAGGCATAGGATTGCCTTTATGGTTGTTGAAGTTCCGATTGTTCAAATATTGGACTTGCTCATATCCTCCATCAAGTAAAATCATTCTATTAGCAGCAGCAGCTCCAATAGATGGTTGGCCCTGCTGAGTGGTCAATGCTGCTAGATGAGTCGTGAGGGAAGACATTTGAGTTGTAAGTGAAACAATAGGATCCACCTCATATATACCAGCCACATGTTGGGTTTCTAGATTAGTCCCAAGATCGATTTCAAGCAATGAAACATATGTGAATACTCAAAGAGGTATGGCAGAATCATACTTACATTGATCGGTTATGCGATGCGAGGAACACAAAACTCTTGGCTCCTCCTAGGAAGCTCTCGGCAGTGGGCTGCTTTTTGTGCTCTCCAAAGTCGGTCATCCCTCCATGTGTGCTCCAAGCTCCAAGCTTTGCAAATGGTGATTCCAAGCTCATGAATAGGTTTCCCTATCACCTTTGGATGACTCTTCATGTGCTAGCATTGGAAAGATTTGCCACAAATCTTCCATTTACTTCTTGTTATTTTCGGCCTAGCCAAGAAAATGGAGAAGGAATAGGTTTTGGCCCTTGTCCGATTATGAGAGAAGAAGAGAGAGAGAGAGAGAGATGGTTGTGTTGGTTATTTTTGTGTTGTGTATCTAATACACTAATGGAAAGTCAAATACCAAAAATCAAATAAATGGTAAATGGCATTTAAGCCATCCAACCACCACCATCAATCAATAGTGACATGTTGTCAATCACTCAAAGTGACAAGACATCTATCACTTGATTGACTAGTGATTTGACACTTTATGTTACTTGTGGGCCGCACTTGAATTTGAAATGCGAGTGGGCCTGCAAACACTCCCGGGCTCGAGTTCGCTAATTCCGAATTAACAAATTTTCTGTTGCGACGTAATTAAATCAAATTTAATTAAATAATAATGCCTAGAAAAATTACTACTCACGTAGCGAATTAATTCTAAATTAACTCATTCACCCGAATTAAAATCTAATTTTAATTCCGCGTCGAAATCCAATTTCGTATAATATATCGAATATATTATTTTTATCGATTAATTCCAAATTAATCGTTCTCTCTCTTTTAATAATATTTTATCCCAGATAAAATATCTCTGTAATTAATCCCAGATTAATTTTCTCTCTCTTACTAATTAATCCCAGATTAATAAAGTGCGAGTCATACGTCATCGGTGAATCTTCGGGAAGTGACCCATGAGATCCCCAGATATGTTGGCAGTAAATCCGGTCATCGGACTATCCAAACACGTACGTACCTAGTACTACGTTTTTACCGATTTACAAGACATGGTTGGCTTCTAGCAAAGCACTGTGCCTACCCGATTCTTCAGAAATATTCTTAAAGGAATATGTGATCTATATCAGGCGTAGTATACGTAGTATTGCGTATTACGATCCAATATCGGATGTCTTATGCTAGGCCTGGGGCTGGAATTGTGTCTGCCCCGTACAAAGCACATATCGGATCTCTGGTAACTAGTCTCTATAATCGGATAAACATGACCTAGTTATAATATTCCGATAGCTGCAGCATATAGGAGCACCAGTTCCGTATCCTACGTGATCATCATCTCCACTATGACTGGAGTGATACTTATGTCTTGACATCACACCCAATACACTACGATTCTCAATATACCCAGAAGAGGAGTACACAGAACCTGTTAAAGCCCTGGACGACCAAAACTAAAGTATATTGATTATCGCAAGTATTAGCGGTGCAAGTCTCAAGTTAAGACCAAATACACCTACCCTGATTCGGACTTCCATAGACACATAGTCATACTACCAATGGAATTCCGAGGGGTCTATCCAGAGCGAAGCTGTTTCCGTATCATCGGTAAACACAATCTCCTATTACACTTGCATGAGTATCCTATACCCAAATATATGAGAACTATGTCGTTATGCTCCCACAACGCGCACAAGTGTAATACTAGTCTTTTACGCATTATCGATGTCCAATCTCGATAATACTCCGACTAGGGATATTTAATGATTAAACCTTCGTGGATTGATACTGTCTCATATCATCTCAGTCTGGAAC
This sequence comes from Zanthoxylum bungeanum, assembly GCA_019454045.1. Taxonomy (NCBI): domain Eukaryota; kingdom Viridiplantae; phylum Streptophyta; class Magnoliopsida; order Sapindales; family Rutaceae; genus Zanthoxylum; species Zanthoxylum bungeanum. The sequence goes on from SKCR01026489.1 coordinate 145,385, forward strand.
TAATCATAAGGACCTTCTATCATTTATACATCTAGGTAATCCAATTACAAATGATAAAAGGGCAATTTCCTTTGTCACATAGTTAATTTGTACAACAATACCATGATCTGTACAAATAGTGATGCTATGGGTCATAATTGTCCAACAATCTCCCACTTGGCCTATAGCGAATCACTCAAGTATCCTACACCCGAACTATGTACGGTTCGCTCAAACTTCACCTGAGGAAAGGCTTTTGTCAGCGGATTTGCAAGGTTATCATCTGATGCGATTTATTCGATCATCACATCGCCGCGATGTATGATCCGAACGTATCAGATGAATAATTGAAGTATATATCTGGATCGTTGATGAGACCATTAATTCTTTAGCATGTGCTATAGCCTAGCTCAGCTGCTAACAGAAGTACTCATAATCTAATTAGGATTATTATCGACCCAAATGGCTTCTATTGCTGCCTCACCTGCAGCAATAACCTGCTTTTGTTGTTTATTCGATAACAATATCTTGCTTGGAAGATTTCCAGCTCACTGTTCCGTTATTCAAACTTTATAGTACCTTTATTACGACATACAATCGTTATTATCGGTTAGGAAACTTACAGCAGTGAACCCAGTCACTTCAAGTTCTCCATCTCCATAGCTTAACAAAGTATCCTTAGTTCCTCTAAGATACTTAAGGATGTTCTTAACATCAATCCAGTGACTATCACTTGGATTGTCCTGATTGTGACTCCATATGCTCAAAGCATATGAGACACCAGGTCGCGTACATATATTTCAATGTACGAGTTCTCGGAGAGTACCAACAACCTTTAGATCTATCCCAATAGATATTTATTCCTAGAATAAAGGTTGTTTCTCCCAAGAATTCTACGGAGAATTTTCATGAAAGCCAAGCTTTCCCGATTGTTTTATAGGAATATCATTTCCAAGAAATGATATATCATCATTATTTAGGACAGTTACTGTCAGTGCGCTCCACTAACCTCCTTATATACACAAGAATCAGTTTCGTTTTGAATTAAATCATATACCATTATGATTACATTAAAATGATAATTCCAAGAACGATATGCTTGCTTCAATCCATCTATGGATCGAATTAACTTGCAAACCTTGTTTGCTCATTTTGGTACGACAAAACCGTCAGGATGTTGTAAACATCCTCCAAAAGGTTTCCATTTAAGGAAAGTGATTTTGACGTTCAGCTGCCATATTTCATAAATGAAACATACAGCATCAGCAAGCATTATCCAAATGGATTTAACCATGGCAACGAGTAAAAGGTTTCGTCGTAATCGACACAATGTTGATAAAAATACCTTTTCGCTACAAGCCCAGCTTAGTACGTTGGTATGTTGCCTTCCATGTATGTCTTCCTTGAAGACTTATATGGTACCAATAGGCACAATGCCTTCCGGTACAACAACAAGTATCCAAACTTGGTTGGTTTACATGGAATACATTTCAGACATCATGGCATTTTACCATGATAGGGAGTCGATACCTTGTATCACTTCCTCAAACGTAGTCAGTTCGTATTCCTCAATAAGATTGACATCTACTTGAGGTGAGATCAGAAACCCATACCTCCCAGGTTATTTTCTGACTCTCTCCGACTTATGCGGTTCTTGTGTATTCGAAGATTATTGGTATAGTTTCATCCTTGATGAACTATTTGTGTTCCATTAAGGAATCGGTGCCTGGAACAGTATTACTCTGATTTTCATCGAGTTTTACTTTCCTCCCACTTACCACTGCATATAGGTATTCCTCTTAGGAAAACCGCATGGCGAGCAACAATTACATTGTTCTCTAGTGAGTTGTATAAGTATTATACTATGGTTACCCTATGATAACCTACAACTTAGGCACTTATCCGATTTGGGTTCTAGTTTGGTATCATCGAAACATATGTCCAGCATTCCCAAATCTTCAGGAATGAGAAAACCCTGTTTCTTTCCTGTTCATATCTAATATGAAGTTTGTCTAACAGATTTTTATGGAACCTTATTCAAAATAAGTTTTGCACTGATTAATGCGTATCATTTGAAGGAAATGGTAGTGTAGGCATTGCATTTTCGCATGTGAAACCCGATGATGAGTCTCGGTTGGAGGCACTACTTTTTTAGCTAAGGATATTGCAGGAAACGGAGGTCGGAAGGGGAAATTCAAAATAAGTACGTCATCAAGTTCATTTCACAAGCTCACTGTCTACGTTAGTGCTGCGTTCGTTACTTCGTTCGAACGTCAGGCAGATTGCGGACGTTCGTGTAGCGTTCGAATTGGCGTTCGAACGACGTCGGTGTTTCTGGTTTTGCTGCTAGCCTCGCTCCCCAAAGCCCATAAAACACATCCCAATTTGATTAAATTAAACATTAAACATTAAATAAAATATTTAAATCATTTACCAATTAAATAAAACACAAAATATAATCATACCTAATTAAGATAAATCAAATATATTAACTTCCTAACTAAACAAATCACATACTAAATTAAAAAGATGTCATGCCTAATTAAAATCAATCATAAAAAATTAAAGATATTGACTTCCTATTCTAGCCAAGATTTGTCCCCCCTCAATCTCTGACTTTCCTTGCTCAACACTAAATCAAATCCTCCCTTTAATGCACCAAATCCCTTCCTTGTGAGACAAGGTGAAGCCCTAACCCTTGTCTATATAAACAACCCCCAACCAAAGCCATCCTCTCTTTCACACAAGATCATTCACGGTAATAGCATAAAGAAGTAAAAACAATTTCTCTCCTACACCTCTTTCAATAACCGAAGCACACATATCTCTCAAATCACGCCTAAGCCATCCGAGGCCTAGTTCACGCCTAGCGGATACACTCCTAGTTCACGCCCATCACAAGAAATAAAAGAAGAAAAGAATTTCCAACCCCTAGCTCATACACATAATATACACACAACTCACACAAATCACAAGAGAACCGAAAATAGCAGCCCCCCCTAAGCCTCCACACATTACCGAAAATTACACCCTCATAAACACCTTAGATCACAGAAAATCACAGCCTCATACAGTCCCTAAAAAACTTAAAAACAGTAATATAAAAACTGCATTCATAATCCTTAAAATAACCACACAAGACTGCACTAAGAACCCACACAAAGACTTGGAACAGTCCGTTAAAACGTCAAACAGGTGACCTGAACAGTGAGCAGCAAAACAGAGGCCGAACAGTAGCAGAACGGAGTTCAAACAGCAAGCAAAACAGCAAAGCGGTGAGCTAGGACGCTAAACCAGTGAACCGGAGAAGTTGAGGAGCTATACCCTTCCGACGTCCGTGAAACGCAAGCCTGAAAGTTGGCAAAAAGGTTAGACCTGAGGGTATCTTTCACACTCACTTTTTGTACTATTTATTAAATATTGCTTGCATGATTGTCATGATGAAATGCATGTTGTAGCCCTTGAGTAGATGAATATGCATGGATTGTGAGATGTTGTATGTTGTGGCTGTGGAATAAAATGAGAGATGTGTCAACTCTCACGGTATATCGGATGGAAACCCGGACATAAATTTCATAGCCGATTCCGAATGGACGGTAATATGATCTGTACTCGGGACACAACTCCACGTATCGCTTAAGTAAACGGAACTCTCTTTTTGTTTTGTGTTGCTTTGGTTTATTTACTTTTCGTCATTTGAATTTTGCATGTTGCTTATGTATGCATGATTCAATCGAGCGCATGGGCTTAGTAAGTGGAATGAAAGATCCCCTATGGGGAGGGGTTAAAGCCTTTTACCACGATGCTTTGCCGCGCCGGTCGATGTGTGTTCGGTTGAATGCAAGATACGTTCAATCGGGCATACTAAGTTTGACATTATTGCGTTTAATTCTTTGTATGCATGACTCAATCGAGCGCATGGGCTTAGTAAGTGGGATGAAAGATCCCCTATGGGGAGGGGTTAAAGCCTGTTACCACGATACTATGCCGTGCTGGTTGATGTGTGTTCGGTTGAATGCCAGATACGTTCAATCGGACACACCAAGTTTGATGTTATCGCTTTTAATTCTTGACATGCATGATTCAATCGAGCGCATGGGCTTAGTAAGTGGAATGAAAGATCCCCTATGGGGAGGGGTTAAAGCCCTTTACCACGATGCTTTGCCGCGCCGGTTGATGTGTGTTCGGTTGGATGTAAGATGTGTTCAATCGGGCATACTTAGTTTGATATGATTGTCTTTATGTTTGCATGCATGATGCAATCGAGCGCATGGGCTTAGCAAGTGGAATGAAAGATCCCCTATGGGGAGGGGTTAAAGCCCTTTACCACGATGCTTTGCCGCGCCTCGCATTGTACTATTCGCCATTTATGTATTGTGTCCCATTTCATGCATCAGGTCTGTTCTCGTTCGAACGCGTTTACGAACGCAACTCGAACGCGCAAGCATTTTGCCTTATCATGCATCAGGTCTCATTTCTATTCGAACGCGTTCACGAACGCCATACGAACGCGAGTATTCTGTTTCATTTCTGTTCGAACGCGTTCACAAACGCCATACGAACGTGAGCATTCTGTTTCATTTCCGTTCGAACGCTTTTACGAACGCTACTCGAACGAGAACCTTATGTTTACCGTTCGAACGCGTATACGAACGCTGCACGAACGCCCACGGTAAACAGATCCTCTTGCGTCACATTACGACATGTCTATCTTAGCATATAGTTACCCCTTTTTTTACGTTATGCATTGGTATTACCTCTCTAGTTGTCTATTTCTGTTATGCGCTTAAATATCTTTTCTTAATATGCATGCTAGTAAGAATGCTATTTGTTTGCACTTCTGTGTCCACCAATGCGTTCATTAACTTATATGCTTGCCGTATGATAATCCTTATGTATGCAAATTGAGACATAGATTACATGCAAATAGGCTGTATGCAAATTCGAATATGTGTTACATATAAATTTAGATGAACTTGTTGATGTATGTATGTGGATTTAGAAGCATGATATTCTTAGAAATAAGTGTTACTTAAGCCTGATTAAATTATTATATAAATCCTTTCATTACAAGTGGCATAAGTAAGGGACCATTCCGAACCTAACGGTTTGAAGTCTTCCCTTGCGAGGGGTGAGTGCGGCCTTAAATCTCATTTTCCCGGTTCACACCGGGTGGCGACTCCATTATTCTCCGGTTTAGTCCCCCGTGACTACTCCGTACTCCCGACCGGGCCACGAGCCCGGGACAGCATGCGTCGCCCAGTTCCTGTGTTCCCACAGGTAGCTCAGAGCGACTCATGATTAACCTTATCATGTCCAACAAGGTTCGGTTTCTCTGTTCGAACACACCATCGAATTGAGGTTTTCCTGGAGGAATCCTCATTGAAAGAATACTATACTCTTTCAAGTATTTGAGAAACTTATTGCTTAAGTATTTTCCATCATGGTCTAATCGTGACGGTTTTAATACTTTAGCCGATCTTTCTGTCTACTTCGTGTCGAAACTCTTTGAATTGATCAAAAGTTTCAGATCCGTGTTTCACAAGAAACACATAACCATAATGCGATGCCACATCCGTAAAGGTTTCGAAGTGTTCATATCCAGCTCTAGCCTAGCTATACATTGGCCCACTTACGTCACTATGAACGAGGGCTAACAGATCGATGGCACTTACACTTTTACCAAGTAAAAGGTGTTTTAGGCACTTTGCCCAATAAACTAGATTTGTAGACATTCATTTGATTAGAATCAAATCTGTCCTAGTACCCACTCTTCGAAAGTGTGGATATAAGAGTCTTGTTAATGTGTCCCAGACAACAATGCCACAAATAAGTCTCATCTGATTAAATCAGTTTGAGCTATTTGTTTGTCCTGTTATACGTTTGAGATTTATTTATATTCAAAATATAAATACTGTTATTTATATCTAATGTGTTTATCTCAATATCATCTTTATAAAATAAAACACTTTAGTGTTCTAGAATATAAAAGTATATCCGCAACGTATTATACTCTGATATAGAGATAATGTTTCTAGTCAAACTAGTTACATTTTAACAGTTTCCTAATTTAAGTACACACCCGAATGGTAGTTCCCAAACTTAGGTCTCTACGGTCAAAACAGCGACTCTCGTCATGTTTCCGATTCGCAGATCAATCTCAACTGAAGTCAGTATCCTGCTTGTCAGCAGATTCTGCACATCGGTACATACTTATGTACCATACTCAGTATCTAAAATCCAATTTTAATACTAGTAGTGAACATGTTTATGACAAATATATTTGAAGTCGGAGCCTTGCCCGTCTTCAATTCCTTCATGTCTGCCTTGTCCATATGGCAGTCACGCTTCCAGTGACCCTATTTCCCACAATTCAGGCAGACATTTTGGGATATGTCCTATGTCTTCCCAGAAGATTATAATGATTTTGCCTTTGCCCATTTTCCACACCCCATAAGCCTTTGGCCAAGCCTTGGCCTTCTGGGATGTCGAAGTAAGATGCGCCTTGCGCTTCTTGCTCTATTACAAACTCTGGCTTTGTCTCCTTGAGTATAGCCATTAACTCTCCAAGAGTTTTCTATTGCAATTTGTACTTCTAAGATCTAAGGATAGATCTATGAAGATCCTTCAATTTCAATATCATACTTATAAGGATCTAATCCTTAGTTCTGACTAAGAAATTAAGGAGTCTTTACGGCAAGCATAACGGATTAAGCACTAAAGTTATCATCACATGAATATTCCAAATATCATGTTCTACTATTTTCTCAACTCCGGGCTTAGGCTCAAGATGTCACTCTATCAAATAAAGTAACTTCTCGCTCTCCAGGACTATCATGAGATTTTATTCCCAATCTGAAAATTAAAGCCGTTTAAAAATACATTTTCACCCAGGATTATGTTCTAAACGCTAATCTTTCATTTATCTTGATTCCAATAGTCTAACTATCAAATCAACTATTTTAGGTACTATTTATTATAATGATTACTATAGTCTAACTATATAATCAACTATAATTTAATTGGTTAAATTCAATTATATTGATTACTATAATCCAATTATAAAATCAACTATTAATTGAAGTAGTTTGAATACAGTCCAACTGTTTAATTTAAAACAATAAATTAAATATTAGTCCACTAATATATTAATTTATTGATGAAAAAATTGAAATGAGCGCGTATTGGCAAGTAACTAAACGAATATTGCAAATTTAATAATTGCCTCCCACTATTTTTCGGCGAGCCTCTAACCCTCTGTGGAGTACTCGGGAAACCTTGTTTCCTAGTGGGCTAGGATCCCGTTAAATAACACACAATCTTGACTTTGGCCAACAAATTGTATGATAATTAACTAGGTATATCTCTATGATCAATTGGATCACATCCAATTCCTAGATCCAGTAGCTAGACATCCAAGTCCGAAACATATATCTTATATATGCCAATATGTCCAATATATTCCCTAACCTTTTTCCTCTGAATCAATTAAGCCTTGGATTTGGCACAACAAACTTAATGATCCCAGTTAAGCGGAACCCAATGACTTTGGAAAGCATCGTAATCGATGTCGATGGACAAGAAGTGATCTTGACTTTGGCCAACAAATCACAACTTGGACAAGACACCGATATGGAACAAAGCTTTCATGATTCAAACACATCCGTGACGGACAAAGGTCTTGACTTTGGCCAACAAACCAGTGCCAATCTTGGATCTTGAGTAAGAATCACTCAATGGAAGGAAAAACACTTAATATGTGTTAAGGGTTTTTTCGTGTAATTGGCAACCAATTAATTATCTTTGTTAGGTCTCATCATCATACACCCTTAAACATGCATTCTAAAAACATAATAAGGAGCGTATAAATAAAATAATAATGATATTCGGATGGACATTTAAACACATTGTTCCTAGAACAAAACTCTCACTTTCCTCTCTCCGCTAGCACAAGTATTACTTCTACCCGATTACATAACACTTCTAAAGAAACCTCAATTACATTTAGGGGAATAAGTGAGAAGAGAAATACAAAGAGTCAAGAGGTAATAGGCTGGACACGCAGGTCCAATTAAATTAATTCTAAATTTATTACAATAATTTCCAAAATTGCCCTCACCCATCTAATATCCATTCGATATGCATTATTCATACATCGCATCCATGTATTCACACAAAGCATGTTATCAATCAATCTAATCCAATTAATTAATCTGAAATTTAATGACCATCCAATGTTCAAACAACGATTTGATTTTTCGCGAGTCCAACTCGTTTTAAGAATAAGTACTCAAAGTGTGAATTCTTGAATTATATTAAACTACAATATTAAATCCAATTTAATTTGTATTTAATACTAAATCTATATTTAATTCTAAATTAAATAATTACACTTTTTTAATGTGCCTTTACGACTTAGATTCCTAATCTAATCGTTACGAGTCTCAAAGCCCAATTAACATCCAATGTCAATTTAATTTAAAGTCCAATGGGCTTTTAATTAATTTCTTAAGGCATGGACTTTTGGTCAATATGGGTCAAACCCAAATACCAAAGCCCATTTAAGGAATCACCATTATTTGCCAAGAAACCAATTTAGGCCCATTAGGCCCAATTAAAATATTAAAAGTCCATTAAGTCATATTTGGACTTTATGAATATGGTTTTGGGCCCAATTGGATCCAACCAATTAGCCTAAACCAAACTTGCCCCAACAAAGCCCATTAAGCCAAATTACAACTTTTACAAGCCCAATTCCAAAATAAGCCCAATTAATTTAATTCCAAAATTCCAAATTTCATAATTAAATTAACCAAAGTGTATAGCCATAAATAATTAACCAAATTAACATTTCCAAAACACTAATTTACTCAATTAATTATGCTTATTATCATCAAAACATGTCCAACACATTTGAATCAAAAAATCAATCATTTTCATGCTTCATCACTCACGGCAATTTAGGGTTTTTCATGTCTGATTCGGTTTTAATCCAATTAAATCCTAAATCAACATTACCCAAATAATTTCAACTCATCCAATGATCAAAATCAAAAATCACCATGACTTTAGGGCACCTCCAAGTTTCGGCCAAGCATTAATTTTTGGGGAAAAATTGATCCAATCCATTTTTCAAAAAATTGATCACAAACAACTCCAAGTCATCCATTAACAAGCATGCTCAAACAAGTAATTTCACTCAAACATGCTCAAATTCAATTTACCCAAATTTTACCCTAATCAAATTTCATGCTCAAAATGGCACTGATACAATTGTTGGGTTTCTAGATTAGTCCCAAGATCGGATCTCTGGTAACTAGTCTCTATAATCGGATAAACATGACCTAGTCATAATATCCCGATAGCTGCAGCATATAAGAGCACCAGTTTCGTATCCTACGTGATCATCATCTCCACTATGACTGGAGTGATACTTCCGTCTTGACATCACACCCAATACACTACGATTCTCAATATACCCAGAAGAGGCGTACACAGAACCTGTTAAAGCCCTGGACGACCAAAATCAAAGTATATTGGGTTAATGATTGTGGTACGTTGAATGGTCGGTGTTATCTCTTGTGGTATATCGGATGGAAACCCAGACGTAAATTCTGTAGCCGAATCCGAAAGGACGGTAGTGCGGTCTATACTTGGGATACAACTCCACGCACCGCTTAAGAAACTTTCAAGCACGTGTTTCATTTTATGATTTAAATCTATGTTTATTGTTCCGTTATTTATTTTCTATGCATGGTTTCTTTATTTATGTATTGTTAATCTAATGCGCATGGGCTAACTAGGGTGGATTAAAGGTCCTCTAATCGAGGGAAATGCCTAAAGGCTACCTTTACCACGATGTTTTACCGCGTCGGACGAAGTACATTCGATTGAATGGGAAATGTGTTCAATCGGGCATACAAGGTCCTATATTATTTATTTGTTTATTCATGCATTGATAATTTAGTGCGCATTGGTTAATCATATTGGATTAAAGGTCCTCTTATTCGAGGGAAATGCCTAAAGGCTACATTTACCATAGTTTTGTCGCGCCTTTCTTCTATTGATCTCGTCATTTACCCTTTTGGTTGTTATGCTTTCATTCTTCACTTTGTATGTCAGTATTGGGTTTGTGATTGAGTGTTGCTTCTCGTGGTATATCGGATGGAAACCCAGACGTAAATTCCGTAGCCGAATCCGAATGGACGGTAGTGCAGTCTGTACTTGGGATACAACTCCACGTACCGCTTGGAGAAACACTCATGCATGTGTTTATGTGATTATAGATGTTATTTTTATGATCCCGTTCGAACGCGTTATCAAACGCTACATGAACGTATACATTCTACCTCAGTCCGTTCGAATGCGTTTCTGAATGCTACTCGAATGCGTGCGTTCTGTTTACTGTTCGAATGCATTTACGAACGCTACACGAACGCGCACACACTGGACATATTCCTTCATCATGTTTTATGCATGCTTGTCTCTTTAGTTATTCCTTTCTGCATCATATGCTTAATTATCTCAATTTACTATTTATGCTTTTACCGTTATTATTTATTTATCTTTCCGTATTTATCTATTTAATATGTTCATGAGATTACGTGCTCGCTTCTATTTTGTTTTTTCCTATGTGTGTAAACTTAGATATTAGTTAATCTTGCATTTGTATATTGCGTAGACTTGGTTAGATTATTGCATAAATCCTTTCATTACAAGTGACATAAGTAATGACTATTCCGAACCCAACGGTTTGAGGTCTTCCCTTGTGAGGGGTGAGTGCGGCCTTAAATCATTTCACAGTTCACGCTGGGTGGTGACTCCTTTATTCTCAGGTTTAGTCCCCCGTGGGCTACTCCGTACTCCCGACCGGGCCGCGAGCCCGGACATCATCGCCCACTTCTGTGTCCTACAGTCTGGCGACTCCACTGGGGATAGAGAATTGGCCCCGAAATAATGTCTTGTAATGTTTGTAATTTGTGCTTTAGTTAACCTTATTGGAGTTAGATAATGATTTGGTGTCTTCCTTCACTCACTACCTTTTTATAGCCAAAAGGAAAAGTTGTGAAGACATCTAGATAATCATCTAAAGTGATGGACTAATTTGGATGATCTGTTGTTTATTCATGTCACCAAGGTGATAAGAGCCTAAGAGGCCAGGGTATTTAAGAGAGTTTGCTCCACCCTCCCTCTGGGGAATCTTCAATAAGAAATCCATTTGACAGTCATTCATGTATCATCACTCGTTGGCACGTACCTTAGCGTATAAAAAAGGGTGGGCACATTTGGTCGTCCGAACCCTTGAGTATGGAGACCTAGTTGTGGGCAATCCTTCACCGACGGGAGCCTTTGTCTACACTCCTATGAACCTGCATATGAACCATAGTTGCATAACCTATAGAAGCCACCCTTTATGCTTGTGTTTGGGACCATCATCATTTGGATTCATTTGGACTTCTTATCATGAGATGTGAGCTCGTTGGGCCATTTAAACTGGGATGGGTTTGTGCCTTATGACGATTGGGCCAAAATTTTCTATAATACCGATTGGCCACTTTGTGTTTGGGCCCCCTATCATTTGAAGTTGTTCAGCCACGTTATTGCAAAAGTGTAAACCTGTTGGGCCTTTTTCAACTGGGACAAGTTTACACCTCGCAATAATATGATTGAATGCTTTAAAATGATAATGGGCCAACTTGTATGAAAACCTTGATGGGCTTAGAAAGTCCAAACATGATACAAATATGCCAGAAGCATGAGTTCGATATCCACACTGGCTTTCATCCAAAAAGGATACGCCTTGTTATGACATATTTATATACTTTTGGATACCTCTAAGTTCATCCCCATGACCGCGGTTGCTGAAAGCCCAATTCGTCGCTTCTAGACAATGACATGATCCCATAATAGGCTTAGTCCATGTTGAAAGTGGGCAGTCTTTGTCTTTTACCGATGGAAATGGACTGAAGCGACCAAGGTTCACCCTTGTAGCATAGAAGAGAACAATCTTGTGTACCCCACATTGGTGCATAAAATGAGCCATACCTAGGATAGAAATGGACTTGCCATGAGTATGGGAGGAATAAGGTCGGAAGGATATATGTTGTTTTGATAACCTCATACATCTTATATATCTCACGCATCATGCTAACTCACAGTTTTAACATCCGTTGGGTTAGTGAAAAATGAAGACTTGTAAAAAAACAGTTAGCAAACATGAGTGAGTCAGATAATGAGGTTTCCCGCTTGGACCAATTAGAGACCAGCATCACTAAGATTACTGAGCAGTTGCAAGCCTTAGCCACTGCCGTGGCCAGCCTGGCTGTGCCCCGTACATGGGGAGTAGAAAATAATGAGAATGTCAGGCGTAAGGAGCCTCCGAATGGGGTAAGTGATGAGATCCCTATTTTCGATGATGACATGGAAGAGTATGCTATAGGAAAGGTAGCCGGGTCTCAGGCAGAATTGTAGAAACTCAGGGATCAGGTAGGGTCAGTTACCCCATAAGCTGAAGGGTAAACATGAAGATTTGTTAGAATACGATGCGATGACTTTTGAGGAGCAGCTGCCCTCTTAGTTCAAGATGCCCGACATAGCCAAGTTCAACAAGAACGGGGATCCGAGAGTCCATCTCCGACAGTATGTTTCTGTGATGAGTTCAGTGGGTCTGTCGAAGCGTCAGGTTCAGAAGATGTTCGGGATGTCACTAAAGAGGGCGCCCGTTGTATGGTATCACGGCCTGGAGAGAAAGGTCAAGGATGATTGGAGGACATTAGCAGAAGCCTTTCTGAATCAGTATGTCATAGACTTGGAGATTGACTTGTCGCTCCATGATTTGGAGAATACCAAACAGAAGCCGGAGGAGAGCTTCAAGGAGTATGTAGATCGCTGGAGAAGCCAGCTCTTGAAAATGCAGACTCGGCCCTCGGAGAAGGACCAGATCAAGATGATCCTTATGGGCACCAGGCCCTCTATTTATAACAAGCTGAGGAGGATGACCTCTATGATTGGCGATTTTTGACAGTTAAGGGAGACTGTTATGGATATCGAGGAGGAAGAAGCTGAGAACAGAAAGTTCTATTGCCAGAATAGAAGGACTATTGGGGGCCTTCAGGGACCATGCCCGCTACTGCTGAGGTCACTGCCATAAAAAAAAGGCGGTTTTCCAACTTTGGTAAGCCTCTTTCAAAGGTGTTTGAAAAGCTGAAGATGCAAGGACTCCTAGAACCCTTTAGAACCTAAACCAATTCTGAACCATGTGCCATCCAACCTCTACCTAAGCCTATATTGTCACTTCCATCAGAGGAAAGGCCATGAAACTGACAACTGCACCCACCTCAGGCATGAGATCCAAAACCTTATTGACGCCCATAAAATACCTGATCCAGAAAAAGAACAACCCAATACACACAGAAACCCTCTACCCAACTACCACTCTGTTCCACCACCCACCTACATGATTAGCTCCGGCCTACCAGAAAGCCTTGTCCTCCAAACCATCGACTACCGAGCCTTATACATGGAGATATGAGGTAGCAGTAGTGAAGATGAAATAGGGCAGTGGATGGATTCCCGGAAAAATTTCTCGATCAGTAATAAAGAGAAGAATGAATAGAAAGAATAACTTATGCAGTCGGGGAATCTGATGCTCAAGAAACTGAGAAGACAAGGCTGTAGATGACGAAGACATTTATTTTGAATCCTGCATTTGTTAGTCACAAAGACATTGTTTTGTTTACTTGTTCGAACCTTTTCGATTTGCGTTATAACATGCGTGACATCAGCATATTTGATATTAATTCGGCAAATACGTCTAATCTTGGTACATGTGAGAACCCCGAGGGAACTTCAATTGCAAGTAAGAAGCGGAATAGAATTGACAGAAGAAAATTGTAGGCAAGCCTAGGGGCGACTAAAGGCTTTTATATGCAAAAGGCACCAAAAGAAGCACAAGGAATGCCTAACACATCGGAATATGGAATACATTCATGCATACATGCATACATATCATATACATGCAATTTGTGTTTTTGTGTTTGCATGTTTCGAAGAAAAAAAGGAAAAAGCGGCAAAGACGAGCGAATCAGGAACGGTTCAAAAATGAACCATCTCAACAAGTAACGGTTCGGAAATGAACCATCTCTCAGCAAGAAACGGTTCGGAAATGGACCATCTCTCATCAGTAACGGTTCGGAAATGGACCACCACCCCACATCAGTAATGGTTCGGAAATGAACCACCTATCAAGTAACGGTTCAGAAATGGACCATCTCTCATCAGGAACGGTTCGGAAATGGACCACAATCTCAACTCAGTAACGGTTCGGAAATGGACCACAATCTCCACTCAGTAACGGTTCAGAAATGAACCACCTATCAAGTAACGGTTCGGAAATGGACCATCTCTCATCAGTAACAGTTCGGAAATGGACCACCACCTCACATCGGTAACGATTCCGAAATGAACCACTTATTAAGTAACGGTTCGGAAATGGACCATCTCTCATCAGTAATGGTTTGGAAATGGACCACCACCTCACATCAATAACGGTTCGAAAATGAACCACCTATCAAGTAACGGTTTGGAAATGGACCATATCTCATCAGTAACGGTTCGGAAATGGACTACCACCTCACATCAGTAACGGTTCGGAAATGAACCATCATCTCACATCAGTAATGGTTCGGAAATGAACCATCAGCTTACATCAACTCAGTTTTAAGCATCTCAGAACAACCGGTAAGTTCGGCAACAGTTGGCGAGCCAGGTAAGTAAAATAAGGCATGCATGACTTTGATAGGATTGTCACTGTCACACACTGCACAAGTCCCATCAAAGTGGGGGCGATTGTAGACACTGTATTTTTACATAAAGCCCAATGATGAGCCTCGTACGGAGGTACTACCCGATAAGTTGCGGAAGTCGCGGGAACGGACGTCGGAAGGAAAAAATTCAAAAATAAATACATCAACAAATTAAACTCGCTAATTGGCCTCGGGTTCGCCGATTAATCTCTATTTTAAAATATTAAGCCTCGGTCCAAAACCCCCGCACCCATCCAAAGCCCATTTCGCCCAAGCCCAATCCAAAAATAATTAAAACATTTAAAACACATGTCACAAATTAAATCAAATCAAATTAAATTAAATCAAATCCAATTAAAATTAAATAAATCTCTTCCTAATTTAAATAAATCACTCACCAAATCAAAGATATTCCCCACCAAAAATACACAATTCTTTCCTAAATAATTTGATTAAATATACCCCTACCAAAATTACATGATTTATTTCCCTTAATAACTTAACACATCCCTTTTTTACTTGATTTATTTCCTTATTCAAAACCCATGCACAACCCTAACCCTATCTGGTAACTATAAAACATCACACTAATAAACCCTAGACATTCATCTCCCATGCACACACCACTCTCGGCTCCTACCCACTTTTTCTACCCCATTCGGCAGCCCTCACTCAAACAAAACTAAACCCTAACAAGCTTCGGCCTTCTCTCTCTAATGAGCACACATACATACATTAAGACTCACTGCTCCTCTCTTCATCACACGCCCTCTCTCTCACCATAAAACTAAACTCAATGTAAATCAATCTAGCGGGGGCCTCTCTCAAAATAAACAAACAAATAAACCTATAAAACACACACCTCACGCACACGAGAGACAGACACGCCATTCACAAACTACCACTCACAAAGCCTCACACAGCCACGTCTCTGATTCTACACTCTCTTCACGCATAACAATCCCTCAAAAAAATACACACAACTCTCGGCCAAAGACTCGGCCCTTCTCTTAAATTGACAACGCACAAATGCCTCACACCACTCACAAGCCGTGAAACTGCCCCTTAACCTAAACCACCAAAAAACAAACCTTAAGACCAACCGACCAGATCAAATACAAACAAACGAGACTCAATAAAGGACAAAATAATAAAACCATCAACAAAACCCCCCTCCACCGAATAACAAACAATAAAACCAGCAGCCCTAACCGTGAACAAACGACAACAAAATAACCTTCAAACAAATCAGCCCTCAACCGACCACATTGAAGCTAAACAAACTCAAACCATTGACACGTCCAGACTGAGCCATTCACCCTAAACACAAACACAAACCAGCTCGCTCACGCCTCTCATCTCTCTCAGCCATGTTCAGCATCCCCATCACCCATTAAATAACTATCATTCACCCTCCTCACTCACGCACAAATCGAGCCATCACGTGAGTCAGCAAACTACACACCACACGACATCAATAAACCATTCACACAGCCCTTAACTTTGATAAAACCACAACAAACCGTGACAAAAATTGCCTCTCACCGAACGCAAAAAAACCAGAAAATAATCAACCAAAACAACCCCATAATCGATCCCAAAACAGTCCCCAAACCAACCCCAAAATAGCAAGGAAAAACAGTATAAAAATAGCGAAGAAAACAGCGGAAACGGCAGTCCAAAACAGCGGCAAACCTGAAAAATAACGGACCATTAACCCTTCTGGTGACGTCTCAACGTACTCCCGAGAAGCGACTTAAAAGATAAGACCTGAGGGCCCCCTTTATTATATTTTATTTTATTATCCCGTACACGGCATGCTTGGTTAGATGTGGAATACGTCCAACCGGGCATGCGAAGTGCTATATTAAAAATGGCAAAACTATTGGTCACATTGCTTTACTATTCCGCATTTATTTTCTGTCATTTATCTTCCTTTAATATTTCGCACTTAGCTTACTATTTATCGCTTCTATTATTTATTGTTATTTCATCACATGCATTATCATATTTCATGTATACATTGGGTTAATGATTATGTTACGTTGAATGGTCGGTGTTATCTCTTGTGGTATATCGGATGGAAACCCATACCTAAATTTCGTAGCCGAATCCGAATGGACGGTAGTGCGGTCTGTATTTGGGATACAACTCCACGTACCGCTTGAGAAAATTTTAAGCACGTGTTTCATTTTGTGATTTAAATCTATGTTTATTGTTCCGTTATTTATTTTCTATGCGTTGTTTCTTATTTATGTATTGTTAATCTAATGTGCATGGGCTAACTATGGTGGATTAAAGGTCCTCTATTCGAGGGAAATGCCTAAAGGCTACCTTTACCACGATGTTTTACCGTGTTAGACGAAGTACACTCGATTGAATGTGAAATGTGTTCAATTGGGCATACAAGGTCCCATATTATTTATTTGTTTATTCATGCATTGATAATTTAGTGCGCATGGGTTAATCATATTGGATTAAAGGTCCTCTATTTGAAGGAAATGCCTAAAGGCTACCTTTACCATAGTTTTGCCGCGCCTTTCTTCTGTTGATCTAGTCATTTACCCTTTTGGTTTTTATGCTTTCATTCTTCACTTTGTATGTCAATACTGGGTTAGTGATTGAGTGTTGCTTCTCGTGGTATATCGGATGGAAACCCAGACGTAAATTCCATAACCGAATCCGAATGGACGGTAGTGCAGTTTGTACATGGGATACAACTCCACATACCGCTTGGGAAACAGTCATGCATGTGTTTATGTTATTATAGATGTTATTTTTGTGATCTCGTTCGAACGCGTTATCAAACGTTACATGAACGTATGCATTCTGCCTCAGTCCATTTGAACGCATTTCCGAACGCTACTCGAACGCGTGCATTCTGTTTATCATTCGAACACGTTTACTAACGCTACACGAACACGCGCACACTGGACAGATTCCTTCATCATGTTTTATGCATTCTTGTCTCTTTAGTTATTCCTTTCTGCATCATATGCTTAATTATCTCTCTTTAATATTTATGCTTTTACCTTTATTATTTATTTATATTTCCGCATTTATCTATTTAATATGTTCATGAGATTGTGCGCTTGCTTCTATTTTGTTTATTCCTATGTGTGTAAACTTAGATATTAGTTAATCTTGCATGTGTATGTTGTGTAGACTTGGTTAGATTATTGCATAAATCTGTTCATTACAAGTGACATAAGTAAGGGACCATTCCGAACCCAACGATTTGAGGTCTTCCCTTGCGAGGGTGAGTGCGGCCTTAAATAATTTCCCAGTTCACGCTGGGTGGCGACTCCTTTATTCTCCGGCTTAGTCCCCCGCGGGTTACTTCGTACTCTCGATCGAGCCCCGAGCCCGGACAGCGTCGTCCATTTCTGTGTCCTACAGAAGTATCACTTTAGTCATATGGAAATGATGATCACACATGGATACGGAACTGGTACTCTTAAGTACTGCAGTCATCGGGATAATATGATTAGGTCATGATTATCCGATTATAGAGACTAGTTACCAGAGATCTGATATATGCTTCGTACGGGGAAGACACAATTCTAGCCCTAGGCCTAACATGTGATATCGATACTGGATCGTAATACGCAATACTAAGTATACTACGCCTGACAAAGATTATATATTCCTTTAAAGAATATTTCTGGAGAATTGGGTAGGCATGGTGCTGGTAGAAGTCAATCATGTCTTGTAAATCGGTAAGAAAGTGGTACCGGGGTATGCACATATTCGGATAGTCCGATGACCGTATTTACTGCCAACATATCCAGGGATCTCTTGGGTCGCTTCCCGAAGATTCACCGTTGAGATTTGACTCGAATAGAAAATTAATCTGGGATTAATTATGAGATAGAAGATTAATCTGGGATTAATCACGGCAATAATTAATCTGGGAATTAATTATCAAAGAAAAGAATTAATCTGGGATTAATTACGTCTAGAATTTATCTGGGATAAATTCGTCGAGAAGAGAGAACGCGATTAATTTGGAATTAATCGGTAAACTAATTTAATAGTGAAATTGGATTTTACTATTTAATTTATTTAATTGGGCTAAAATGATATATTAGATATATTAATTGAAATTTGATTTCAATGCGGAATTAAATTGGACTTTAATTCTAGCGAACAAATTAATTTGGAATTAATTCGTAAGTGACTTACGTAATAATATTGCGAGGCATTATTATTTAATTAAATTGGATTTAATTAAGTCGCAACGGCATTTCGTTTAATTCGGAATATAAACGAACCCGGGCCCGAGCGAAGTTGTGTGTTGGATTGTCCGACTTAAATTTGGAATTTAGGTGGGGCCCCCAACTTACATCCATGTTTGACTAGTGATGGAATTTGGTAATTGGTTGTGTGAAAGGCTTGGATTGCTTTTAAAACACCACAAACAATCCTCACACCCAACCTAATATAAATTACAAGCAAGTAAACTTTGGATACTGACTTACTATTCATCTCTCTCATTTTTCTCTCTCTTGGTCGAATATGGCTTCCATTGGAAGGGAAAAATTTTCTTTCAAAAATTTGTTCTTGCTAGCACATAAAGGAGTGAATCAAGGTGATAGGGAAAATCACCCAAGTGTTGGAAACACTTAGAAAGCTTGGGCTTCATCAAATACATGGAAAATTTTTTGAAACTCATCCAATCAATGTAAGTTAATTTCGCACTCACTTGATAATTCACACATGAATCACTCTTAGACGATCTTGGCATGTTCTAGGCACACTTTCAATGGTATCGGCCTCTTAAGTTTGATTTGAAAATCTAGGGTTCATGACTTTAAATTTGGGATTTTTGTGTTTGGAGCATGAAATGCCTAATTGATGTTGTGGGTTATGTTTACATGATGTTGAATTGTATTTGTATGTCATTGAATTTGTGAAAATAATTGGATCAAAAAATCCCCAAATTCTTATACATGGCCGAATACATGCCCTAGAGGACTCATGGTGATTTTTTGATAATTAGCAATTGGATATGTTAATTGGCATGGAATGTATTTTAGATGTTGATTTAATTGGATTAAAATCAAATTGTATCATAATTTCCTTGCCAAAACTGTGAGTATGTAGCATGTTATGGAATTGATTTTGCTTCAATTTGTGTTGGACCATGAATTGGAAATGTTGAGTATGATTAATGAATTAATTAGTGTTTTAGAACATTAGATTAATTGATTAATTATGTTAATTGCACTTTAATTGAATTTATTAATTTGGAATGTTGTATTAATTTATTTGTTGTAATTGGGCTTAATGGGCTTGGTTGGGCCAATTTTGGTTTAGGACAATTGGTTGGATCCAATTGGGCCTAAAACCATTTCCATAAAGTCCAAGTATGACATTGGGCTAATGGGCCAAAATTGATTCTATGGCATAGGGTGATTCCTATTGGGCCTAGGCATTATGGGTTAGATCCATTTTGGCCAAAAGCCCAAGCCTAAAGAATTAATTAAAAGCCCATTGGACTTTAATTAAAAGTATTGGATACTAATGGGCCTTTGAGACCCATGTAGATTGGATTTGGATTCCAAGTCTAAAAGGCATTTTTAAAAGTGTAATTATTTAATTTGGAATTAAATATGAATTAGTATTAAATATAAATTTAAATTGGATTTAAAATATAGTTCGATATAATTCAAGAATACGTACTTTGAGTATTTATTCTTAAACGAGTTGGACTCGCGCAAATCAAATCATTGTTTGAACATTGGATGGTCATTAATCAAAGAATTAATTGGATTAGATTGATTGATAACCTATGATTTGTATGAATACTTGGATGTATGAATGAATAATGTATATCATATGGATATTAGATGGGTGAGGGCATTTGGATTATTGTATAAAATTTAGAATTTATTAAATTGGACATGCGTGTCCCCCTATTATCTCTATTCTCTGTGTATTTCTTTTCTCACCCATTCCCCCAATGTAAATGAAGGTTTCTTTAGAAGTATTATGTAATTGGATAGAACGTATCTAGTGCAGCGGGCGAGAGGAAATGGAGAGAATTGTTCTAGGAAACAATTTGTTCTATATTCATCCGCATATCATTAATAATTTATTTCGCGCCTTATTATGCTTTTAGAATGCATGCTTAGGTGTTATGATGAACCCTAATTAAAGATAATAATTGGTTGCCAAACATGCGACAAAAACCCTCATTTTATATTAAGCGTTTTTCCTTCCATGAGTGATCTCTCTCAAGATCCAAGATGGCATTTGTTATGTTGGCCAAAGCAAGACCTTTGTCCATCGCGGATTGTTTGAATCACGAAAGCTTCTTCCCCTATCGTCCGTCTTGGGCCAGTTTGTGATTTGTTGGCCAAAGTCAAGGTCACTTCGTGTTCATCGACCTCGATTACAAAGCTTTCCCACTGTCAATGGGTCACGCTTAACTGGTTTCATTAAGCTTGTTGAGCCAAAGTCAAGGCTTAGTTGATTCAAGAAAAGGTAGGGCCTATATGGATATATTTGGCCTATATTGGATTATGTTTCGCGTGGCGGTCCCCTCTGGCACTCGGAATGGATGGGAATCCTTGATCTATAGAGATTCATACTGCGTTAAGTTTCATCCTGGTCAGGGTCCTCACATGCCCGGGATCTCTAAGCGTGCTTCGTGTGTAGAATAAATCAAGAAGGTTGCGGAATAAACTTACATTGATCGCTTTGACGTTCAAAACTTTTTCAGGCTTGTTTGAAGCTTCAAGCCCTCCTTATGGTTCCACCTTCATGGTGAGTATCCTAGCTACCTCTTTTTGACTCACGTATTTCAGCAAACATAATGGAACCATTTTATCTCCCAAGGGAAATAAAATTCGTCTAAGAGAGAGGGAGCAATCGCATTCTTCAAAGAACCAATCATGCCTTGAATGCTCTCCTCCTGACTACTCGGCCTTCTCAAGATACACAGAGCACAAAAACGAAAAAACTTTCTTATTCATTCACATTCGGCATCGGCCTTCTCAAAGAAGACTGATGAATACTAAAAAGTGCATATTTATTAGACGATAAGTTAATCATTTTACACTTATAGTTTCACTAATCCCCTTAAATTGACACATTTGTGTAAAATATTTTAAATTATGCTTTGAGTGCTTTTATGTTTTTGTCAGGAAAAATACTGCTCGGAAGCTCGACGGGACAAATCAGACGTGAAAAAAAAAAAATCAATTCTACAAGCACGTCGTAAATTCTGCAAGCACGTCGTAAATCCACAAGCACGTCGTAAATTCTGCAAGCACGTCGTAAAATCGGCAAGCATGTCGTAAATCTGCAAGCACGTCGTGACACGTGGAACCTTTACGTCGACACGTGTCCCCAACGTGGCTTCACCATTCTCTGACACGTGTCCCAACGTGGCTTCACCATTCTTTGACACGTGTCCACAACATGCATTCGCTGGTCTGGGCGGCGAATTTGCCTATAAAAAGGAGCGTCCGGCATTAGAAATTTATACTTTCTTTCCTGATTCATTTGTAATCCTTGGAGAGAGAGTGTCTTGTTTTTTACTTAAAGCTTTTTGTAATGTTTTTTTTCTTTCAATAATAAAAGTACGAATATGTTTTATTACAAAATGAGTAGCTAATTTCTTTTCTGCTGGAGTAAGGGTGAAGCTTTTATAATGAGAACATAAATTAAACTCTCTTTTTATTATAATAAATAAATTGAAATATAATGATTAAAACTTGATTTAAATCTAGATTAATTATTGACAATCTTTATACCGCCTTTATGGCTGGTTTTATCTTTATACCGCCTTTATGGCTGGTTTTATCTGTCTACCGCCTTTATGGCTGGTTTATTCTTTATTCCGCCTTTATGGCTGGTTTATCTGTCTACCGCCTTTATGGCTGGTTCTATCTTTATACCCGCTTATGGCTGGTTTTATACGATTTTGGCATAATTAAGTACCTTGGTAGGACTTGTTATAGACAAACGGTATCACCGCCTTTATGGCTGGTTTTCTATTTTTGGCATGCTTGGTACCTTGGTCGGACTAATTATTGACAGAAATGACTACCGCTTTTATGGCTGGTTCTTTAATTGGCATAATTAATTCTTGTAATAAATTAAGTGGGTATAAAAGACAATTTATAAATTATTATAAAGCGAGATTTATAAATGTTTAAAAGACTAAAAGTGGATCCCCTAACTCCAGCATTTCCTTCTATTACTGTATTTCAACCTAAAATCCTCCAACTACTTCAACAAAGCAAACTTTTCATTCCCGTACTGTTAAATATTCTATTTTGCTAAATCTCTTCTCTGTGGATCGACCCCGGACTCACCGGGTTTTTTATTACTTCGACACTCTTATACTTGGGAGTAAAAGACCACTTTTCGAGCGTGTCAAGTTTTTGGCGCCGTTGCCGGGGAAGTATTATTTAGTAGATAGAATTTATTATTTCTTATTTCTCTACTTTTCTTTTCTTTATTTTTATTTCGTATTTTTTTTATTTCTACATCTTATTTTTCTTTATTTGTTCTTGTTTTTTTTGTAGACCCAACTGTCCTGATTAATCCTTGATGAACCCTGAACCCAGAAATCCCACATATAGAGAGACCTTGTTCTTAATTTTTCTTGGTTACCGGAAACAGAAAAATCAACTTAAAAGGTGTTTACTGTTCATAAAAGAATTTTTTGAACCATCCCCACGTAAAGATGCTCTCATAAAACTTCACGAAAACATAATTCAAGACATTGAGAAAAATGAACGAGAGATTCAATTGAGATCAGAATTAACAAGGGTTAGAGGACGTTTTTAGATCTAAATCACTGCATTTGTATTTTCCTTAATTTGTTCTTTTCATTTTCTTAGTTTAATTTCATTTTGCAATTTCATATTTTTACATATAGTTTTTTTTAAGTTGCATGAAACACTGGTCTCGAACATCTAGTGGCAGATTAAAAAGAGAGTCATCATCACCTTCATTGTTAGTCAGAATGGCTGAAAACCAAATTGAAAATCCACCTGCCCAAGTTGAAAACCCAGTTAATCAGGAAGAAAACGAGTCTCAGCATGGAGATCCTAATCACCCTAGGACACTCAGACAATTCATGAATCCCACTAGGTCAGGATCACCATCTTGTATTGTTTTTCCGCCAGAAGCAGCACGTTTCAATTTTAAATCAAGTGTCATCAATCTTTTACCCACATTCCATGGTCTAGAATCAGAAAACCCTTATCAGCACCTAAGAGAGTTCGAAGAATTATGTAACACTTGCACAGACCAAAATTGTAGCATGAATATAATTCGGTTAAAGTTTTTTCCATTTTCTTTAAAGGATAAAGCTAAAATTTGGCTACAAAATCTTAGGTCAGGATCTATTAGAACATGGGATGATTTACAAGAGCAGTTTCTTAAAAAGTTCTTTCCCCCTCATAGGACAAATTCTTTTAAAAGAAGAATCACAACATTCACACAAGAGTCGGGGGAAACACTTTACCATTGTTGGGAGAGGTATAAAGAGATGTTAAATATTTGTCCACATCACGGGTTTGAAACATGGAGGTTAGTTGCCCAATTCTACGAGGGTTTAACACCTCAAGGTAGACAAGTAGTGGAGATGATGTGCAATGGTGAGTTTAGGGACAAAGATCCCGAAGATGCACTAGATTACCTAGAGCACATAGCAGAGAATACACAACAATGGGATACAATTGGTACATATGAGTCATCTGTTAAACCACAGCCATCTGGTAGAGGTATGTTTAACCTTAGGGAAGACCATGACCTTGCTGCCAAGTATGCATTTTTGTCTAAAAAAATTGAGGCTTTAGAAACAGGGAAGAGGGATCATGTCAAGTCAGTTCAGGAAATCATATGTCAAATTTGTAGTTCAAATGAACATGTCACAGAAGTTTGCCCATCCTTACCAGCCCTGAAAGATTGTCTCCATGACCAGGTCAGTTCCATAAACACATTCAATAGACCAAATCCAAACCCATACTCACAGACCTATAATCCTGGTTGGAGAAACCATCCAAACTTCAATTGGAGGAATGATAACCAAGCACAACCTTCACACCAACCTCCCCAGTTTCACCAGAATTTCCGAAATTCCCAGAATTATGCACCATATGTCCCACCACCTAAGAAAACCATTGAAGATAACTTGAGTGCATTCATGGAAAAACAAGAAACCATCAATAACCAAAATGCACAAATGATGAATGATTTGAAGGAAACTTTTGATAAAATCACATCTGCTTGGGCCATTAAAGAGAAAGGTAAGTTTCCTGCACAACCTCAGTCAAATCCCAAAGTCATCAAAACCCTCATGAGGGTAGTTCTGGAAGTCAACACTTAGACCAAGTCAAATCTATTATTACTCTTCGTAGTGGTAAGACCATCCACAGACCTATTCTTGAACCTCGTGAAACTGAGGAAAAATCAGAATCAGAGGGTAAGGAAGGGGTTGATGAACCATTACCCGTCGTTGATAATAATAGTTTTTCTCATACACTTCCATTTCCTCAGGCATTAAAAACAAAGAAATTGAACCATTCCCCAGAGATTTATGAAATATTCAAACAGGTAAAGGTCAATATCCCTTTGTTAGATGCCATTCAACAGATACCATCTTATGCCAAATTTCTGAAAGATCTGTGCACCGTTAAAAGAAAACACCAGGTAAGAAAGAAAGCTTTTCTAGCTGAACAGGTAAGTTCCATTCTCTCAACTAATAATGCATTAAAATACAAAGACCCTGGTTGTCCAACTATTTCTTGTATTATTGGAAATCAAAACATTGAACATGCTTTGCTTGATCTTGGAGCTAGTGTAAATTTACTGCCATTTTCGGTTTACCAGCAACTTAATATCGGTGAGATGAAACCAACCTCAACCTCAACTACCCTTTTACTTGCCGATAGATCAGTTAAGGTACCAAAAGGAATTGTGGAAGATGTGTTATTGCAAATCGATAAATTCGTATATCCTGTGGATTTTATTGTTTTAAAACACAACCTGTGGCAGAGAGTTATAAGCCAATCCCTGTAATACTTGGTCGGCCATTTTTAGCAACAGCTAACGCTTTAATAAATTGCAGGAATGGAATCATGAATCTTTCTTTTGGCAACATGACATTAGAGTTAAATATTTTTAACATGTGCAAACAGCCATATGATGAAGATAATGAAAAAAAGTGCAGAATCAATTGAACCTATTGTGGATGAGCATATTCAGGGGAGTTTATCTGATCCCATGAAATTTTTTACTGCTAATTATGTTGAGTCAAGTGCACAAACTGATTCAGATATTACTAATGATTTTCTACTTGACTCTATTCAGGTATTGGAAGACGATGAAGAACTGGGAACACTGGAAGAAGAAAAACATGAAGAAGCACCCAATTTGGAGTTAAAAGCTTT
This sequence comes from Zanthoxylum bungeanum, assembly GCA_019454045.1. NCBI lineage: Eukaryota > Viridiplantae > Streptophyta > Magnoliopsida > Sapindales > Rutaceae > Zanthoxylum > Zanthoxylum bungeanum. The sequence continues at coordinate 171,582 of SKCR01026489.1, forward strand.
GCCAGAAGGACTGAAATATGCATTTCTAGAAGATAATCAAACTTACCCTGTGGTAATTTCTTCTTCTCTCACAAGCGATCAAGAAGGTAAACTTTTAAATGTGTTGAAAGAACATAAACTGGCAATTGGATGGACTTTAAAAGACATAAAAGGTATTAATCCATTAATTTGCACACATCGAATACATCTAGAAGATAATGCTAGGACATATCGTCAACCCCAAAGAAGATTAAACCCTCACATGAAAGAAGTAGTAAAAACTGAGGTCCTTAAACTTCTTGATGCAGGCATTATCTATCCTATTTCTGATAGTAAGTGGGTAAGTCCTACACAGGTTGTACCTAAAAAGTCTGGAATCACTGTTGTAAAAAATGATAAAGGGGAATTAATCCCAACTCGCATTTCATCTAGTTGGCGTATGTGCATTGATTATAGAAAATTGAATGACGCAACTAGAAAAGATCATTTCCCTTTGCCATTTCTTGACCAAATTTTAGAAAGAGTAGCTGGACACCCCATATTATTGTTTTTCTTGATGGTACTACAGGGTTATTATCAGATTCCCATTGCTTTAGAAGACCAGGAAAAGACCACATTCACATGCCCCTTTGGAACATTTGCATTTAGAAAAATGCCTTTTGGACTTTGTAATGCACCTGCAACATTCCAACGATGCATGTTGAGCATATTTAGTGACATGGTTGAACACTGTTTAGAGGTCTTTATGGATGATATAACTGTCTTTGGAAATTCATTTGATAATTGCTTGACTAATCTGGAAAATGTTTTGAAAAGATGTGAAGAAAAAGGACTTGTGTTAAATTGGGAAAAATGCCATTTCATGACTGATTCAGGAATTGTTTTAGGACACGTTGTGTGTCGTCTAAAGGTATTGAGGTTGACAAAGCAAAAATAGAGGTCATTTCTAAATTACCATCACCAAAAACAGTCAGGGACATTCGTTCTTTTTTAGGACATGCAGGATTTTATATGAGGTTCATTAAAGACTTTAGTACCATATCCAGACCCTTATGTAACCTTCTATTAAAAGATGCAACATTTAAATGGACATAAGAATGTCATAAATCATTTCAAAAAATTATCAGTCTTTTGACTTCTGCTCCTATTATGCAATCCCCTGATTGGTCCTTGCCCTTTGAGCTAATGTGTGATGCTAGTGATTATGCAGTTGGTGCAGTTCTAGAACAAAGAAAAGAAGGTAACCCGCATGTAATATATTACGCTAGTAGAACATTAAACAGTGCACAAATGAATTACACTACCACAGAAAAAGAACTACTTGCTGTAATATTTGCATTGGATAAATTTCGATCATATTTAATCGGTTCTTCAACTGTTGTTTACTCTGATCATACTGCTGTTAGATATTTGATGTTTAAACAGGATGCCAAGCCAAGATTAATACAATGGATTTTTGTTGCTTCAAGAATTTAATCTCACAATCAAAGACAAGAAGGGGGCAGAGAACGTGGTTGCAGATCACTTATCGAGACTCACAAAAGTCACTAATCGATACCACTCCCATCAATGATTCTTTCCCGATGAATTTTTATTTTCGTAAACATAATGCCTTGGTATGCTAATATTGTCAATTTCTTGCAACAGGAAAGATACCCCCAGACTGGAGCCAACAAGATAAGAGGAAATTTTTGACCGAAGTCAAAAGATTCTACTGGGATGATCCTTATCTGTTTAAATGCTGCCCTGATCAGATTTTCAGACGATGCATACCTGACAGTGAGATAAGTGGTGTTATTCAATTCTGTCATTCAGAAGCATGTGGAGGTCATTTCTCATCTAAGAAAACCGCTGCAAAAATCTTGCAGTGTGGATTTTATTGGCCCACCATTTTTAAAGATACATACACTTTCTGCAAAACTTGCGAAAATTGTCAAAAGTTGGGATCTATTTCAAAAAGAAACATGATGCCTTTAAATCCCATCATTGTCATCGAAATCTTTGATTGTTGGGGGATAGATTTCATGGGCCCATTTCCACCATCCTTTGGATTTTTATATTTTAGTTGCAGTCGATTATGTTTCAAAATGGGTCGAGGCAATTCCTTGTCGGAACAATGATCACAGAACTGTGATCAAATTTTAAAAGAAAACTTGTTGAGTCGATTTGGAATTCCTCGGGCCATAATAAGTGATGGAGGTAAACACTTTTGTAATAGACCTTTTGAATCCTTAATGAAAAAGTATGGAGTCACACACAAAATTTCCACCACCTCTTATCACCCTCAGACAAATGGACAAGTAGAATTAGCAAATAGGGAAATTAAACAAATTCTAGAAAAAACGGTTAACCCAAATCGCAAAGATTGGTCTCTTCGACTAACTGATGCACTCTGGGCATATCGAACAGCTTTCAAAACATCCTTGGGTATGTCTCCCTATCGTCTAGTTTATGGAAAACCTTGTCATTTGCCTGTAGAACTTGAGCATAAAGCATTTTGGGCTATTAAAGCATTTAATTCAAACCTTGAAAATGCTGGTCATGAACGTAAATTGCAACTAAATGAAATTGAAGAGTTAAGGAATGATTCATATGAAAATACGAAAATTCTTAAAGCCAAAACTAAAGCCTTTCATGATAGTCGAATTTCACGAAAAATATTTGAAGTTGGTCAAAAGGTTTTGCTTTATAATTCTCGTCTTCATTTATTTCCTGGAAAGTTAAAATCCAAATGGAGTGGCCCATTTATTGTGAAACACGTTTACCCATACGGGGCTATTAACATTGAGAATCCTAGGGACGGTGATGTATTTAAAGTAAATGGACAGCGTCTGAAACCCTTTTTGGAGTACTCAAAATTTCAAGAAACGTTTTTCCTGTCAGACCCAGTATACCTTGATTGATGTAGTTTCTTTCATGTTCTGTTTAATATTTCTATAATTTCCATTTTTCTTAGTTTTGCAGTGTTCTTGTTCTTTTATTTTATCTCACACCCCCCGGTAAAGCAGCGGATAACGGTACTCCGTGACTCAAGTCGGTTATTTCAGTTTCCTAAAAATACTGATACCCTACAAACTAAGGCATGGAAGAAACTCTCGCAACCCTCCATAAATATTTTCCTGCACTTCCCCGAAATGCTCTGATTAAAATTTACAAAGCCCGCACAGAAAGATTGAGAATTCTTATGATTCATGGTATTCCTAATGATATTCGTTGGGTAATCGAAGCAAGGGTTCGTTTGGCAGGTGAGTCACCTGACTCCTTCATTCCTTACATGCCTGGTTTAGGGAAAAGCACCTATTCTAAAAAAAGAAGAGCTAAACAAATGGGTTGTTGTTATAAGTGTGCACGTGTACGTGCAACACTCGTTGTCGTTCTTTAGGAATGGTGTCTGATAATCGTGAGGATAAAATACAATTCATTAGGGATGGACTGAGTAAGGAGCCTTTTGATGATATATCATTGACTCTTGAGACGCATCCTAGTGGATATGTTCATCGTGAAATTCTCAGATTACGCACACAATTTCATAAAGAAAGACAACCATTCAGTCTCGGGAATCTGACTTTAAAAGACCCTGTTTGCCAATTTATAAGAAAATTGGATGGGAAGCCTATCCCCGACCCATAGAGGGCGTTCAAGCCGTTACTGGACGTAAAACCAGAGGAAGATGTGAGCCACAATCACAACTACCAGTACATATTATTGCATTGATTTTCTTTACTTTAAATTACTGTTTTCCTTGTCTTTTTGCCGACAGTATCTAACATTTTTTGTTCACGATCTATTTTTCTGATAGTTGTCATTTTGCAGATATTAGTGCATTTCTCACTCACCCTATAAATTACACTCGTCATTTCCATTTCCTCAACACATCTAGCTAAGAGAGGCAGCACAAATGGAGACAACTTCAAAAGACGATTCACTAATATCTGTGTATTTTGTGGAACTAGCTCCGGAACTAAACCAGAATTTGTTGAGGGAGCACGAGAATTGGGTAGAGTTATGGCAAACAGAAATATGCACTTAGTATATGGCGGTGGCAATCTTGGATTGATGGGTGTATTTCAAAAGCTGTACAAGAAGGTGGAAGTCAAGTTTTGGGAATCATCCCAAAACCTTTAACAGAAAGCCACATCATCGGAAAATCAAATGGAGAAGAATGTATTGTCCCAGGTATGTCTGAAAGACTCACTGAAATGATCAATCATGCTGATGCTTTCATTGCTTTACCAGGTGGGCTCGGAACGTTGGAAGAAATATTCACTGTTGCGTCATGGGCAAACTTGAATATTCACCAAAAACCTATTGGGCTATTTAATGTTAATGGATTTTTCGATTTTCTTTTTGTATTTCTTGAAGATGCCAAAAGAATGGGTTTATTTCAAAACCGGTAAGAGATATCTTCTTAACGCACGAACAGCTGATGATTTAATTGACCAACTCTTAGCTTATGAACCAAAAATCGACCCTATTCTTTCCAAGTTGAACTGGTCTGGTAACGATCGTGGCAAAAAGCGCAAAGTAAACCTGGACCTTAATCTGTAATCTTCAGTTATGACTGTCAATTTCACAATAACCAGGTGATATCTTCTAAACTCTTTCTTTCTTTCTTTAAACATTGGGGACAATGTCTCGTTTTGGTTGGGGAGAGAGGATAGTTTAGAAATAAATAATTTTCATGTTTATGTCTGTTTCATTGATGTTAGTTTTTACTTTGTTGTTATTTGTGTGTAAAAATAATATATCCATATATATACACACAAACTAACAACAAATTTGTTTTCTAAACCAAGTGGAATTGTTGTTCAGAGGTGGCTGTGTAAGGAGTTTTCACTCCTGAGACGCATCTCAATATAATTCGTAACAAGTTATTTATCGTTCCTTTCTTTTTGAATCATTTAAATTTGTGAATTCTCCATAACATTGATTAAATTTGATCTTTATATGCTCGTCTGGCAGATATTATCAACAATATGGTAACATATGACCATGGGTGGTAAGTGAAAATTCTGTAATATTCAGTTCTCTAATTTGTTGGAGGTAACACCTAAAAGCAGTGAATGTTTATATAAAAAAAAAATTGAGAAAAAAAAAAGAAAAGAAAAAAAAAAGGAAGTTTGAATAAAGTTCGTTTCGTAGCCTTTCTAACCCGAGCAATTAAGTTCGAAGGGGTGTTTTAACACTTAGTACCCTAAGGCCAACTGGTCTGGGAATTACTGGCCCAAAGCTCGTTACAAGGGTTAAAAAGAAAGCTTAAGGAAATCGGACACTATTTATCTGAGATCCGAGCAATTAAGTCCTTAGGGGTGTCATAACACCTAGTGCCCTAAAACCAACTGGTTTGGGAGTCACTGGCCCAAAGTTCGATACATGGATTGAAGATATGTTTTAGACATTCTCTATCTGAGATCCGAGCAATTAAGTCCGTAGGGGTGTCTCAACACCTAGTGACCTAAAACCAACTGGTTTGGGAGTCACTGGCCTAAAGTTCGATACATGGATTGAAGATATGTTTATAAATAAACTTTCACTGCCAAAAAATGTGTAAACTCTAATATAATTTTAGGACAAAAATATTAATCTATTTTTAACAAATATCTGTGATATTGTGGGCACAATATATTGATTAATACCTTGTTTTATGAGTATATGGAAGAATGGTAAAAAGTACAGGAGAAGTCATTTATTTGATCATTCAGAAAAAAAGAAAACAATTGTTGACTTAGATAAGAATTTTTCTTTTATATTCCGCTTGAATTACTAGGGACTAGTAATAAGCTGGTTGGGGGGTGTGATGAATACTAAAAAGTGCATATTTATTAGACGATAAGTTAATCATTTTACACTTATAGTTTCACTAATCCCCTTAAATTGGCACATTTGTGAAATAATATTTAAAATTATGCTTTGAGTGTGTTTTATTTTTTTGTCAGGAAAAATACTGCTCGGAAGCTCGACGGGACAAATCAGACGTGAAAAAAAAAAAATCGGAAATTCTACAAGCACGTCGTAAATCTGCAAGCACGTCGTAAATCCACAAGCACGTCGTAAATCCGCAAGCACGTCGTAAAATCCAAGCATGTCGTAAATCTGCAAGCACGTCGTGACACGTGGAACCTTTACGTCGCGACACGTGTCCCCAACGTGGCTTCACCAATCTCTGACACGTGTCCCCAACGTGGCTTCACCATTCTGACACACGTGTCCACAACATGCATTCGCTGGTCTGGGCGGCGAATTTGCCTATAAAAAGGAGCGTCCGGCATTAGAAATTTTCATACTTTCTTTCCTGATTCATTGTAATCCTTGGAGAGAGAGTGTCTTGTTTGTTTACTTAAAGCTTTTTGTAATGTTTTTTTTCTTTCAATAATAAAAGTACGAATATGTTTTATTACAAAATGAGTAGCTAATTTCTTTTGTGCTGGAGTAAGGGTGAAGCTTTTACAATGAGAACATAAATTAAACTCGCTTTTATTATAATAAATAAATTGAAATATAATGATTAAAACTTGATTTAAATCTAGATTAATTATTGACAATCTTTATACCGCCTTTATGGCTGGTTTTATCTTTATACCCGCCTTTATGGCTGGTTTTATCTGTCTACCGCCTTTATGGCTGGTTCTATCTTATTCCGCCTTTATGGCTGGTTTTATCTGTCTACCGCCTTTATGGCTGGTTCTATCTTTATAGCCTATATGGCTGGTTTTATACGATTTTGGCATAATTAAGTACCTTGGTAGGACTTGTTATAGACAAACGGTATCACCGCCTTTATGGCTGGTTTTCTATTTTTGGCATGCTTGGTACCTTGGTCGGACTAATTATTGACAGAAATGACTACCGCTTTTATGGCTGGTTCTTTAATTGGCATAATTAATTCTTGTAATAAATTAAGTGGGTATAAAAAGACAATTTATAAATTATTATAAAGCGAGATTTATAAATGTTTAAAAGACTAAAAGTGGATCCCTTAACTCCAGCATTTCCTTCTATTACTGTATTTCAACCTAAAATCCTCCAACTACTTCAAAGCAAACTTTTCATTCCCGTATTGTTAAATATTCAATTTTGCTAAATCTCTTCTCTGTGGATCGACCCCGGACTCACCGGGTTATTTTATTACTTCGACACTCTTATACTTGGGAGTAAAAGACCACTTTTCGAGCGTGTCAAAGACAAGTGGCCAATATGTGCCCTTGTTCAAAAAAAAACATAGACCAAAATTCTCAGAGAATTAAATGCTTCTCCCAATTGAAAACAAAATGTCAGAGCACTTTGGTTTCAACTTTTTTCGTTTTTGCCTTATATGGAAAAGTCAGTATGGCATAAAAATGAAAAAGGAAAAGGAAAGCAATATATGCCCTTTTTTGACTGAGTTCTTTTCAATTCGCCCAAATCCATTCGGGGCCTTCGGCCAATAACCAGAGAGAATTAATTTCCAAATAAATAGGTTGAGTGATTATAATACAATCAAACCATATTCATGTAATCATCAAAATGACTATGAAGTAAGTGAAGTGCCCCACTTTAAATTCAAAATTCAAGTGGGCTTGCTCAACACACTTCGGGCTCATTCCTTTAATCCGATTAAACAAATTTTCGGTCGCGGCACAATTATCCAATTTAATTAAATAATAATACCCAGTAAAATTATTACGAAAATCGCTCGCGAATTAATTGAAATCTGATTTCAATTAATATATCTAATATATTATTTAAGCCCAATTAAATAAATTAAATAGTAAAATCTAATTTAACTATTAAATTTATTTTACCGATTAATTCCAAATTAATCGCGTTCTCTCCTCTCGACGAATTTAATCCCAGATAAATTCTCGACGCAATTAATCTCATATTAATTCTTTCTCTGATAATTAATCCCAGATTAATTCTTGCCGTATTTAATCCCAAATTAATTTTCTCTCTCTCTTAATTAATCCCAGATTAATATTGTTCTAGTCAAACATCATCGGTGAATCTTTGGGATACGACCCAAGAGATCCTGAATATGTTGACAGTAAATACGGTCATCGGACTATCCGAACACATGCGTACCTGGTACCACGTATTTACCGATTTACAAGACATGGTTGGCTTCTAGCAAAGCACCATGCCTACCCAATTCTCCAGAAATATTCTTCTACGGAATACAAGATCTTTGTCAGGCGTAGTATACGTGGTATTGCGCATTACGATCCAGTATCAGATATCACATACTAGGCCTGGGGCTGTAATTGTGTCTGCCCCGTACGAAGCACATATCGGATCTCTAGTAACTAATCTCTATAATCGGATAATCATGACCTTGTCATATTATCTCGATAGCTGCAGCATACAAGAGTACCAGTTCTGTATCCTACGTGATCATCATCTCCATATGACTGAAGTGATACTTCCATCTTGACATCACACCCAATACACTACGATTCTCAATATACCCAGAAGAGGCATACACAGAACCTTTTAAAGCCCCGGACGACCAAAACCAAAGTATATTGATAGTCGCAAGTATTACCGATGCAAGTCTAGGTTAAGACCAAATACACCTACCCTGATTCGGATTCCCATAGACACATAGTCATACCACCAATGGGATTTTGAGGGGTCTATCCATAGCGAAGCTGTTTCCGTACCATCGGTAAACACAACCTTTTATTACACTTGCATGAGTATCCAATATCCAAATATATGAGAACTATGTCGTTACGCTTCCATAACACGCACAAGTGTAAGACTAGCATATTTCGCATTATCGATGTTCAGTCTCGATAATACTACGATTAGGGATATTTAATGATTAAACCTGTATGGATTAATACTGTCTCATATCTTATTCATCCGGAACTAATCATAAGGACTTTTATCATTTATATATCCAGGTAATCCAATTACAAATGATAAAAGAGCAATTTCCTTTATCACATAGGTAATTTGTACAACAACACCATGTTCTGTACAAATAGTGATGCTATGGGTCATAATTATCCAACAATCTCCCACTTGGCCTATAGCCAATCACTCAAGTGTCTAACACTTGAACTATGTACGGGTCGCTCAAACTTCTACTGAGAAACAGCATTCATCAGCGGATTTACAAGGTTATCATCTGATGCGATTTATTCGATCATCACATCGCCACGATGTATGATCTCACGAATCAGATGAAATAGTTGAAGTATATACTTGGATCATTGATAAAATCTTGGTTCTTTAGCCTGTGCTGTATCCTAGCCCAGCTGCTAACAGAACTACTCCTAATCTAATTAGGAATTATTTAGATCCAAAATGCTTCTATTGCTGCCTCAGCTGCAGCAATGTTCTGCTCTTGTTGTTTATTCGGCAACAGTATCTTGCTTGGAAGATTTCTAGCTCACTGTTCCATTATTCAAACTATATATGTACCCTTATTACGACTTACAGTCGTTTTTATCGGTTTGGAAACTTGAAGCAGTGAACCCAGTCACCTCAAGTTCTCCTTTTTCCATATTCACAGAAAACATCCTTAGTTCGTCTAAGATACTCAAGGATGTCTTTTACTTCAATCCAGTGACCATCACCTGGATTGGCCTGATTGAGTCTACGTGTGCTCAAATCATATGAGACATCAGGTCATGTATATATCAAAATGTACAAACAATGAGAGAGTGTCAGCAGCTTTCTAGATCTATCCCAGTAGATCTTTATTCCTAGAATAGAGCCTGCTTCTCCCAGGTATTCCATGGAGAATTTTCATGAAAGCCAAGCTTTCACCGATTGTATTATGGGAATGTTATTACTAAGAAGCAATACACCATCAACTTATAATACAATCATTGTCAGTGCCCTCCCACTAACCTTCTTACGAACACAAGAATCATCTTCGTTTTGAATTAAATCATATACCATTATGATTACATAAAAACACTAATTCCAAGAATTTAATGCTTGCTTCAATCCATACATGGATCGATTTATCTTGCAAACCTTGTTTGCAGGTTTTGGTACGACAAAACCGTCAGGTTGTTGTATAAAACATCCTCTAAAAAGTTTCTGTTTAAGGAAAGCAGTTTTGGCATCCAACTGTCATATTCCATAAATGAAATATACAGTTATAGCAAGCATTATCCGAATGGCAACAGGTGAAAAAGTTTTATCATAGTCGACACTATGTCTTTGACGATACCCTTTCTGTACAAGCCTAGCTATGTATATTTGTATGTTGTCATCCATGTATGTCTTCCTTGAAGACACATGTAATACCAATAGGCACAATGCCTTCCGGTACATCAACCAGTGTCCAAACTTGGTTGGTATACATGGAATCCATTTCGGACTTCATGGCACTTTGCCATAAAAGGAGTCGATACATTGTATCACTTCCTCATACGTAGCCAGTTCGTCTTCCTCAATAATATTGACATCTACATGAGGTGAGATCAGAAACCCATACCTCCCAGGTTGTTTTCTAACTCTCTCTGACCTACGCGGTTCTTGTGTATTCGAAGATTGTGGTACAGTTTCATCCTTGAAGAACTATTTGTGTTCCGTAAGGACTCGGTGCCTGGAACAGTATTACTCTGATTTTCATCGCGTTTTACTTTCCTCCCACTTACCACTGCATATAGGAATTCCTCTTAGGAAAACCGCATGGAGAGCAACAATTACATTGTTCTCTTGTGAGTTTTATAAGTACTATACTTTGGTTTCCCTATGACAACCTACAAATAGGCACTTATCCGATTTGGGTTCTAGTTTGGTATCATCCAAACGTATGCCCAACATTCCCAAATCTTCAGGAATGAGAAAACCCAATTTCTTTCCTGTTCATATCTAATATGAAGTTTGTCTAACAGATTTTCATGGAACCTTATTCAAAATAAGTATTGCAATGTTTAATGCGTATCCCTAGAAGGAAATTGGTAGCTCAGAGCGACTTATATGTTTAAGTATTATCCATCATGGTCTGACCGCAATGTTCTAATACTTTTACCGGTCTGTTTTCTTACTTCGTGTCGAAACTCTTTGAATTACTCAAAAGTTTATGACTTGTGTTTCATAAGATACACATAACCGTAACGCGATGCCACATCCGTAAAGGTTACGAAGTATTCATATCCACCTCTAGCCTAGCTAGACATGGGCCCACTTACGTCCCTATGAACGAGGGCTAACAGATCGGTGGCACTTGCACTTTTACCAAGTAAAAGGTGTTTTAGGCATTTTGCCTAATGAACTAGATTCGTAGACATAATTTGAATTAGAATCAAATATGTCCTAGTATCCACTCTTCAAAAGTGTGGATATACGAGTCTTGTTAATGCATCCCAGATGACAATGCCACAAATAAATCTCATTTGATTTACTCAATTTGAGCTATTTGTTTGTCATGTTATATGTTTGAGATTCATTTATATTCAAAATATAAAGACCATTATTTACATCTAATGTAAATATCTCGATATCATCTTTATAAACAAAAACACCCGGTGTTTCGGAATATAAAGGTATACCGGTAATGGGTTAAACTAGATACAGAGATAATATTCCTAGTCAAACAAGGTACATTATAACAGTCTCCTAGTTTAAGTATATTCCGAAATGGCAATTCCAAAACTTAGGTTTCTACGGCCAAAACAGTGACTCTCGTCCTGTTTCCGACTTGTAGGTCGATCTCATCTGAAGTAAGTCTCCTGCTAATCAGCAAATCACGCACATCAGTATATATATTCATGTACCATTTCTAGTATCAAAAATCCAATTTTAAAACCAGTAGTGAACACGTTTATAACAAATATTCTTGAAGCCGGAACCTTCTCCCGCCTTCACTTCCTTCATGTCTGCCTTGTCCATACGGCAGTCACACTTCTAGTGACCCCGTTTGCCACAGTTTAGGCAGACAACTTGGGATATGTGCTTTTAAGAAGCTCTAGCTATGCATAACGAATCGAGCACTAAAGTTATCATCACAATGAGTCTTCCTAAGCTCACGCTCTACTATTCGCTCAACTCTAGGCTCATGCTCGAGAGGCTCTACTCCCAATCTGAAAATTAAAGCTGTTAATGACATTTTCCCCAGGATTATGTCCTTTGACGCTAATCTTTCAGTCATCTTGATTGCTATAGTCCAACTATCCAATCAACGATTTCAGGTACAATTAAATATAATGATTACTATAGTCTAACTATATAATCAACTACAATTGATTGGGTACATTCAAATGTATTGATTACTATAATCCAATTATATAACCAACCACAAATGAAGTAGTTTGAATACAGTCCAACTGTTTAATTAAAACAACATTAAATATTAGTCCAACTAATATATATATAATTAATGACGAAAAATAAAAATGAGCGCGTATTGACAAGTAACTAAACGAAATTGCAAATTTAATACTTGCCTCCCACTATTTTTCGGCGAGCCTCTAAACCTCTGTGGAGTACTCGGGAAACCTAGTTTCCTAGTGGGCTAGGATCCCGTTAAATAACACACAATCTTGACTTTGGCCAACAAATTGTATGAAACTTAACTAGGTAGATCTCTAAGATCAATTGGATCCCATCCAATTCCTAGATCTAGTAGGTGGACATCCAAGTCCGAAACATATATCTGATATATGCCAATATATCCAATATATTGCCTAACCTTTTTCCTCTGAATCAATTAAGCCTTGGCTTTGGCACAACAAGCTTAATGATTCCAGTTAAGCGGGACCCATTGACTTTGGAAAGCTACGTAATCTATGTCGATGGACAAGAAGTGATCTTGACTTTGGCTAACAAATCACAACTTGGACAGGACTTGCGATATGGAACAAAGCCTTCATGATTCAAACACATCCGCGATAGACAAAGGTCTTGACTTTGGCCAACAAACCAGTGCCAATCTTGCATCTTGAGAATGAATCTCTCAATGGAAGGAAAGCGCTTAATATTTGTTGAGGGTTTTTCGCATAAATTGGCAACCAATTTATTATCTTTGATTAGGTATCATCATACACCCTTAAGCATGCATTCTAAAAGCATAATAAGGCACGAATAAAATAATAATGTACCTCAGTGGATTAATATTGTCTCATATCTTATTAATCTGGTACTAATCATATGGACTTCTATCATTTATATATCTCGGTAATCCAATTACAAATGATAAAAGAGCAATTTCCTTTGTCACATAGTTAATTTGTACAACAACACCATGTTCTGTACAAATAGTGATGTTATGGGTCATAATTGTCCAACACATACAACTTATTGGCCAAAGTCAATGTTGTGTGTTATTTAACGGGATCCTAGCCCACCAGGAAACTATGTTTCCTGAGGACTCCACAGAGGGTTAAAGGCTCACCGAAAAATAGTGGGAGGCAAGTATTAAATTTGTAATTTCATTTAGATACTTGCCAATACGCGCTCATTTCTATTTCGTCATTAATTATTTATAAATGTATTAGTTAGACTAATATTCAATTATTGTTTTAATTTAACAGTTGGACTGTATTCAAACTACTTCATTTGTAGTTGGTTATATAATTGGATTATAGTAATCAATACATTTGAATGTAACCGATCAATTGTAGTTAATTATATAGTTAGACTATAGTAATCATTACATTAGATTGTACCCAAAATCGTTGATTGGATAGTTGGACTATAGCAATCAAGATGACTTGAAAGATTAGCATCAAAAGACATAATCCTAAGTGAAAAAATGACTTTTACGGCTTTAATTTTCATATTGGGAAATGAATCTCAGAATAGTCCTGGGAGTTAAGAAGTTACTCTATTTGATAGAAGCGACCTCTCGGGCCTAAGCTCGGAGTTGAGCAAATAGTAGAGCATGAGCTTTGGAAGACTCATCGTGATGATAACTTTAGTGCTCAATCTGTTATGCATGCCGTAAATACACCTTAATTTCGTCGTCAGAACAAAGGATTGGATCCTTATAGTATGATGTTGAAATTTAAGAATCTTCACAGATCTAATCTTAGATCTCAGAAGTATGAATTGCAAAAGAAGCTCTTTCGCTCGCGTATGTCAGAGGGTACATCTATCGAGTATTAGGTGTCACAGATGATTGCTGACATCGAACAGCTAGGTTAGCTGGGCATTACCTACGAGGTCGAGACTTCCATATATTTGATCTTATAGTCTCTGCCCGAATGCTGGGGCGGGTTCATCTTGAACCAAGTGAAAACTCTTGGAGAGTTAATGGCTATGCTCAAAGAAGTAGAGCCAGAGCTTCCAAAAGGGCAAGAAGCGCAAGGTGCATCTTACTTCAACATCCCAGAAGGCTTCTAGGGTGTGAAAAAAGGGCAAAGGCAAAATCATCACAGTCTTCTGGGAAGGCAGAAGACATATCCCAACACATCTGCCTAAACTGTGGCAAACGGGGTCACTAGAAGCGTGATTTCCGTATGGACAAGGCAGACATGAAGGGTGTGAAGACGGGCAAGGCTCCGACTTCAGGTATGTTTGTTATAAACATATCCACTGCTAGTTTTAAAATTGGATTTTGATACTGGGTGTGGTACATACATATGTACTGATGTGGGGGATCTGTTGATTAGTAGGAGACTGGCTTCAGATGAGATTGACTTGCAAGTCAGAAATGGGATGATAGTCGCTGTTTTGGCTGTGCCTTTTGGGCATGTACTTAAATTAGGAAACTGTTATTATGTACCTAGTTTGACTAGAAATATTAACTCTATATCTAGTTTAACCCGTTACGGGTATACCTTTATGTTCCAGAAAACTAGGTGTTTTGTTTATAAGGATGATATTGAGATATACACATTAGATGTGAATAACAGTATTTATATTTCGAATATAAATGAATCTCAAACATATAACATGACAAACAAAAGGCTCAAACTGAATAAATCTGTTGAGACTTAAAAGTGGCATTGTTGTCTGGGACACATTAACAAGACTCGTATATCCACACTTTCGAAGAGTGGATACTATGACGGATTTGATTCTAATTCGAATGATGTCTACGAATCTAGTATATTAGGTAAAGTGCCTAAAACACCTTTTACTTGGTAAAAGTGCAAGTGCACACCGATCTGTTAGCCCTCGTTCATAGTGACGTAAGTGGGCCCATGTCTAGCTAGGCTAAAGGTGGATATAAATACTTCGTAACCTTTACGGATGTGGCATCGTGTTACGGTTATGTGTATCTTACGAAACAAAAGTCAGGAACTTTTGAGTAATTCAAAGAGTTTCGACACGAAGTAAGAAAACAGACCGGTAAAAGTATTAAAAACATTACGGTCAGACCATAGTTTAAAATACTTAAACATATGAGTTTCAAGATTACTTGAAAGAGTATGGAATTCTTTCACAGTGGACTCCTCCCGGGATACCTCAATTTGACGGTGTGTCCAAACAGAGAAACCGAACTTTGTTGGACATGGTAAGGTTAATGATGAGTCGCTCTGAGCTACCAATTTCCTTCTGAGGATACGCATTAAACAGTGCAATACTTATTTAGAATAAGGTTCCATGAAAATATGTTAGACAGACTTCATATTAGATATGAATAGGAAAAAAACTGGGTTTCTCATTCCTGAAGATTTGGGAATGCTGGGCATACTCTAAACGTTTGGATGATACCAAACTAGAACCCAAATCGGATAAGTGCCCATTTTTAGGTTGTCCTTGGGAAACCAAAGTATAGTACTTATACAACTCACAAGAGAACAATGTAATTGTTACTCTCCATGCGGTTTTCCTAAGAAGAATACCTAAATGCAGTGGTAAGTGGGAGGAATGTAAAACTCGATGAAAATCAGAGTAATACTGTTCCAGTCACCGAGTCCTCACGGAGCACCAACAGTTCATCAGAGATGAAACTGTACCAATAATTTTCGAATACACAAGAACCGCGTAGGTCGGAGAGAGTCAGAAAACAACCTAAGAGGTATGGGTTTTTGATCTCACCTCTTGTAGACATTAGTCTTATTGAGGATTTGAACCGACTACGTATAAGGAATTGATACGAGGTATCGACTTCACTATATGGCAAAGTGCCATGAAGTCCGAAATAGATTCCATGTATACCAACCATGTTTGGATACTGGTTGATATACCAGAGGGCATTGTGCCTATTGGTAACATATGGGTCTTCATGGTAAAGACAAACGTGGATGGAAACATACAAATGTACAAAGATAGGCTTGTAGTGAAATGGTATCGTCATCAACATGATGTCGATTACGATGACACCTTTTACCCGTTGCCATGATTAAATCCATTCGGATAATGCTTGCAAGTGCTGCATATTTCATTTATGAAATATGGCAGCTGAACATCAAAACTGCTTTCCTTAACGGAAACCTTTTGGAGGATGTTTACAACATCCTGGCGGTTTTATCATGTCGAAACATGCAAACAAAGTTTGCAAGTTAAATCGATCCATTTATGGATTGAAGCAAGCATTGCGTTCTTGAAACCAATATTTTGATGAGATCATAATGGTATATGATTTCATTCAAAACGAATATAATTCTTGTGTATATAAGAATGTTAGTAGGAGCGCACTGACAATGAATGTCCTATAAGTTGATGATGTAATGCTTCTTAGCAATAACATTCCCATAATATAATCGATGAAAGCTCGGCTTTCATTAAAATTCTCCCTGAAATACATAGGAGAAGCAGGCTTTATTTTAGGAATAAAGATCTACTGGGATAGATCTAGAAAGTTGCTGACAACCCTCCTAAAGCTCGTATATTTTTGAAATGTATGTGACCTGATGTCTCATATGTTTTGAGAATATGTAGACACTATAAGGCCAATCCTGGTGATGGTCACTGGATTGATGTAAAGAACATCCTTGAGTATCTTGGACGAACTAAGGATGCTTTCTGGGAATATGGGGAAATGAGAACTTTAGGTGACTAGGTTCACCGCTGCAAGTTTCCAAACTGACAAAGACAACTTTAAGTCGCAATAAGGGTACATATTTAGTTTGAATAACGGAACAGTGAGCTGAAAATCTTCCAAGCAAGATATTGTTGAAGAATAAATAACAAAAGTGGAAAATTGCTGCAGCTGAGGCAACAAAAGAAGCATTTTGGATCTATATAATCCTAATTGGATTAAGTGTAGTTCTGTTAGCAGCTGAGCTGGGCTATAGCACAGGCTAAGGAACCGCGGTCTCATCAACGATCCAAGTATATACTTCGACTATTTCATATGATTCATCAGATCATACATCGTGGCGATATGATGATCGAATAAAATGCATCAGATGATGACATTGCAAATCCACTGACGAAAGTTGTTTCTCAGAAGCAATTTGAGCGACCCATACATAGTTCAGGTGTAGGACACTTGAGTGATTGGCTATAGGCCAAGTGGGAGATTATTGGACAATTATGACCCATAGCATCACTATTTGTACAGAACATGGTGTTGTTGTACAAATTAACTATGTGACAAAGGAAATTGCTCTTTTATCATTTGTAATTGGATTACCGGGATATATAAATGATAAAAGTCCATATGATTAGTACCGGATTAATAAGATATGAGACAGTATTAATCCACGTAAGGTTTAATGATTAAATATCCATAGTCATAGTATTATCGAGACTGGACATCGATAATGCGGAATATGCTAGTATTACATTTGTGCGTGTTATGGAAGCGTAACGACATAGTTCTCATATATTTGGGTATTAGATACTCATGCAAGTGTAATAGGAGGTTCTGTTTACCGATGGTACGGAAATAGCTTCACTCTGGATAGACCCATCGGAATCCCATTGGTAGTTTGACTATGTGTCTATGGGAATCCGAATCAGGGTAGGTGTATTTGGTCTTAACCTGAGACTTGCATCGCTAATACTTACTGATGAGTGGTAAATGTATCACTATTTCCCACTCATTTGACCTAATATTTTGTATAGTTTCTTGAGTTTTTTGAATATTTTGATTTGTTTTGTGTTATTTTATAGATAAATAAAGTTTCAGCATCTCTGGAGGTGATTTGGGACCAAAACAGTGAAAAATGACATAAAAGGGCAAAATTATAAATTAGTGCGTCGCGACGCCTAACATGTGCCGCCCATGCTAACGTGTACGTGGGTCCACATGTCATAATCTGAGAAGTTTAACTTTGCTAACATGCAACGTGCCATGTGTCACCATCACAACCGATCTGCTAACGTGTGTTGTGCCACGTGTCATCATCATATGGTGCCGAAAATCGCCATCACCACGTGTCGCCACGTGTCACTCCACGTGTCAGCCATGTCATCGTCCACATCACCAGTTGACCGAGTCAACGTGCCACATCACCGCCACATCATTATCAGCCAATCACAGCGTGCCACGTGTCGTAATCCTATGGTGTCGACAATCACTATCGCCATGTGTCGCCATGTCATCGCCACGTCAGTATAATCATTGAGTTGCCAGCCGCCTTGCCATGTGTCACCTTATCACCTTATCCATAATGCCATGTGGCAGATAAGAATCTGAAGCCGACGAACAGGAAGCTGACACGTCGCGCGTCACGACGCGCGAGGCTTACCAGGGTCTATAAATTGAGCTCGAGATTTCAGTTTCAGATGTACCTTCCTCTCTGAATTCTCTTATGTAAATATGGAGTTTTCTATCTAGTTTATTTTAATTTCAGTTTTGTAATTAATTTTAATTACGTTCTGTAATAGTAATAGTAATAGTAATTTACTTTCTTTACTTTTACAGTTTTTAACTATTCAACCATGAGGAGGTAACTTCCCCCTGCTATGGTGAAATGTAATTCTTTTACTATAGCTATTTGTTTAATCTCCCTTAATTATAATATATTCATTATTTAAAACTTGATTTAATAAGGATACCGCTATATTGGTCGGTTGGTAATTCATTTTAGACTGGTTTAAACCTGACTAAGCAATGATGCCGCAAGATTGGTCGGTTGGTAATTAAACTTTCTTACCGCCTATATGGCAGGTTTATGGACAAATTTTGATACAGCCTATATGGCTGGTCAGACTTAATTTGACTTAATCAAGTTACCGCCTATATGGCTGGTTGGTAATATCATCACAAGTTAATATATTGTATTAAGAGAGATATCTAAATTAGTAGTAGTAAAAGTATATCCTTTTACCTTAGCATTTTATTTTATTGTAATTTTACTTTTCAGTATTTATTTTACCGCATTTACTTTTCAGCATTGTAATTTATGTCTTTTATTTTTAAGTTTTTACTCGCCCTAGTTATGTGTCATAACTAAGTCAGTTATCTAGGGTTGTGATGAATTCTATTATCACCGGTTTATAAGGGGTTATTTTATAGTTTGGGTAATTTAAAGGTTTACTTATTAAGTCTTAAGCTTAATGCGTCTTGTCAACTGGCCATTAATAAGATTGATCTGGTAAATCTAAAATAAACTTGACAAATGAATTTTAGGTTTCAGCCTTAGACTTAATAGCTCACGATCTTCCTTGAGGATAGATAACCCTTTAATAGATTTCCTTACAGGATAGACATATACCTGTCTGGCGGGGGTAACCTTTATAGGAACTAAATCTTCATGGATCCAGGTAATTTGGTTGACATAGACATATGGTTCAATTGGGTAATACTGGGTATTTGCGTCTGACCATCGATAGAGGCTTTCGCATAATTTCGTGTTCCAGGTTAGTAAACCGATTTATTACACAAACATGAAATAACCACTTTATCTTTTAAAAGATATTAGAAAGATTCACAACCCTAGATAGTTTCCTAATATTGAATTTTCTTAAACCCATTTTCGTGCAATTTTATTTACTTGTTTTTAAATTTAAAATCATCACCATTTCAAATCAATCAATCAACCTGTTAGATACTAGTAATCATTTGACCTCATAAAATTAATAGATTAGGTATTAAGTCCTCGTGGGGTCGATACTTTTTATACTACTTGAACGATACGTGAGCTTGCATTATACGCGTGTGATTACGCACCGGCCATGTTTTGGCGCCGTTGCCGGGGACTTATTTATCTTTCACTATTAGTTTTGAGGTTAGATACATTTACTTGTATCTATTTTCTTTTTACTTATTGTTTTTGTTTTCTTGTGTTTCAGGTTCTCAGAAACTATATGAGACGAACCATAAGCTTTGAACTCCGATCGTTTGACCCTGAAATTGAAAGAACCATCAGACAGTTGAGAAGGGAAAGGCGAGAAGGCCAAGAAGCTTTAGTCAACATGGAACCTGAACCTTTGGAGGTTGCACCACCAATACCCATTCGAGACAGAACCATTCCGGTGCTCGACGGCTTTATTTCCTGTATTGTACTTCCTCTTTTACCAGCAAATGCGTGTGACATCAAAACATGCATTCAGATGATTCAATAGTCAGTGCAGTTTCGGGGGAAAACAACTTTCTGGAAGTTTGTGGCACTTTCAATTACAACCGAGAAGCTGAAGAAGCAATTAGACTGCGGGTTTTTCCATACTCCTTGAATGACAGAGCTAAAGCTTGGCTACATTCACTACCAGCAGGTTCCATCACAACTTGGAACACTTTACCCACCAAATTTCTTGTAAAGTACTTTCCACCAGCCAGAACTGGAAAGCTGAGGAATGACATCACATCCTTAGTACAACAAGACTCAGAAACTCTCTACGAAGCTTAGGAAAGGTATAAAGATTTGCACCGGAAATGTCCTCACCATGAGATTCCAAAATGGCTTCAATTCCAAACTTTCTATAATGGACTTTCTGGACTGATGAGAACCATAATCGATGATGCTGCCGGAGGAGCTTTAATGGCAAAATGAGAAGATCAAAATTGGGACCTAATCGAAGAAATGGCCAACAACAATTCCTTGTGGCCAACAGAAAGGAGCATGATCCAAATAATTACAGAAATTTATGAAGTTGGAGCCAATACAGCAGTCAACACCAAGCTGGATCAGATATGCAAATTCATGGAGACTCTCAGTACTCAAAGCAACATTGGAGCCACAAGTTCACCTTTTGGAAGAGCACCAGAGCCAAACCAACTTGAAGAAACGGTGAATTATGTCAATAATTTCAACAAACAGGGGAACAATCCATATTCCAACACCTACAACCCATGGTGGAGGAATCATCCTAACTTTTCATGGAGCAACAATTCAGGGCAAAAGAACTATCCACCACCAGGATTCCAACAGCAAAGCCCTGAGTTTGAAAAAAAACCATAAATGAAAGAATGGATTGCAGAGATGTTCAAAAAGTAACAAGCAGCATATGATGCTATGTTTCAAAGCCAATCTGCTTCCATCAAAGCATTGGAGAATCAAATTGGACAACCGGCCAATGCTCAAAGTTACAAACCGCCAGGGAATGTTCCCAGCAACACAGAACCAAATCCAAGGAACATAGGGAAGGAGCAGTGTCATGCCATCATGTTAAAAAGTGGTAATGAAATCAACAAAGATGTTGGAGCCAAAACAACTGCTGAGGAAGTTCCATAAGAAACAAAGCAACAAATGGAAGAAAAAGAAGCAAAGGGAAAAGATCAGATCACTCCACCTCTACCTTTTCCACAGTGACTTCAGAAAAACAAACTGGACAAGCAGTTTGCTCGTTTCCTGGAGGTGTTCAAAAAGCTGCACATCAACATTCCATTTGCAGAAGCCTTGGAACAAATGGCCAGCTATGTAAAATTCATGAAAGACATTCTTTAACGAAAATGGAGATTGGGAGATTACGAGACAGTAGCATTGACATAAAAATGCAGCGCCATCATTCAGAGGAAGCTTCCCACAAAGTTGAAAGATCCTGGCAGTTTCACCATTCCTTGCATCATAGGAGAACATAACTTTGGTAGGGTTGTTGGGTTTCTAAGGCATTCCCAAGATCAATCCAAGCATAAAACATGTGAATACAAGAAGTAAGAATGGCGGAACCATACTTACAGAGAACGGTTGTAGGATGCGTTGTAAACAAAAATTTGCTTTGAGAAGATCCTCCAATCTCATCTTTGATTGATGAATCCAAGCTCCAAGCTTTGAGATTTGAGATTCCAAGCTCTTGGGAATGGTTTCTATATCACCTTATATGATTCTTTGATGTGTTAGAAATGGAGAAAATTGCAACAAAAATCCCCTAATACCTCCTTGTAGCTCTCGGCAATGGGAGCATAAGAGAGAGAGAGAGGCGTTTTTTAGAGAGAGAAAGTGAAAGATGATTTGTTGTGTTATATTTTTTTTCAAAAAAAAAATCTATATTTGATATACCAAATGTTTGGTAAATCTCAACACCAAATCAAGCTTGAGTGTAGTAAAAGTCTCCACCAAAATCTTCACTAACTTCCATCACCAAAAAGGGAACTGAATGACAAGTGAAGTGAGATGTGGGCCCCACTTAATTCAAAATCTGAGTAGGCCCGCAAACACTCCCGAGCTCGGGTTCGTTAATTCCGAATTAATGATTTTTCTGTTGCGATGTAATTAAATCAAATTTAATTAAATAATTATGCCTAGTAAAATTACTATTCACGTCGCTCGCGAATTAATTCTAAATTAATTCGTTTGCCCGAATTAAAATCTAATTTTAATTCTGTTATGAAATCTAATTTCATTTAATATATCGAATATATTATTTTATCGATTAATTCCAAATTAATCGTTCTCTCTCTTCAAATAGTATTTTATCCCAGATAAAATCTCTCCGTAATTAATCCTAGATTAATTATGTTCGAATCATAACTCATCGGTGAATCTTCGGGAAGTGACCCATGAGATCCCTGGATATGTTGGCAGTAAATCCGGTCGTCGGACTATCCGAACACGTGCGTACCTCGTACCACATTTTTACCGATTTATGAGACATGGTTGGCTTCTAGCAAAGCACTATGCCTACCCAATTCTCCAGAAATATTCTTAAAGGAATATATAATCTTTGTCAGGCATAGTATACGTAGTATTGCGTATTGCGATCCAGTATCGAATGTCACATGCAAGGCCTGGGGCTGGAATAGTGTCTATCCCGTACGAAGCATATATCGAATCACAAGCAACTAGTCTATTTAATCGGATAATCATGACCTTGTCATATTATCCCGATGGTTGCAACACATTAGAGTACCAGTTCTGTATCCCTGTGTGATCATCATCTCCATATGATTGAAGTGATACTTTCGTCTTGACATCACACCCAATACACTACGATTCTCAATAAACCCAGAGGAGGCGTACACAGAACCTGTTAAAGTCATGGATGACCAAAACCAAAGCGTATTGATTGTCGCAAGTACTAGCGATGCAAGTCTCAGGTTAAGACCAAATACACCTAC
The DNA here is from genome assembly GCA_019454045.1 of Zanthoxylum bungeanum. Classification (NCBI taxonomy): domain Eukaryota; kingdom Viridiplantae; phylum Streptophyta; class Magnoliopsida; order Sapindales; family Rutaceae; genus Zanthoxylum; species Zanthoxylum bungeanum. Next base: position 194,839 of record SKCR01026489.1, read on the forward strand.
CCTGATGTGGAATCCCATAGACACATAATCATACTACCAATAAGATTTTGTGGGGTCTATCCGAAGCGAAGCTGTTTCTGTACCATCGGTAAACACAACCTCTTATCACACTTGCATAAGTATCCAATACTTAAATATATGAGAACTATGTTGTTACGCTTCCATAACACGCACAAGTACAATACTAGTCTATTTCGCACTATCGATGTCCAGTCTCGATAATACTATGACTAGGGATATTTAATGATTAAACCTTTATGGATTGATATTGTCTCATATCTAATAATCTGGAACTAATCATAAGGACTTTTATCATTTATATATTTAAGTAATCAAATTACAAAATGATTAAATGCAATTTCCATTGTCAAATAGTTAATTTGTACAAGAACCACAATGTCTTTTACAAATAGTGACGCTATGGGTCATAATTGTCCAACAATCTCCCACTTGGCCTATAGCCAGTCACTCAAGCATCTAACACCTGAACATCACATGTATTTCAAACTTTTGCTGAGGAATAGCTTTCATCAGCGGATCTGCAATGTTGTCCTCTGATGCGACCTTCTCGATCTTCACATCGCCACGATGTATGATCTCACGAATCAGATGGAAACGTCGAAGAACATGCTTGGATGTTGATGAGACCTTGGTTCCTTAGCCTGCGCTATAGCCTCGTTATTGTCACAATACAATGGAACGGGCTCAGCTGCTAACGGAACTACTCCTAATCCAATTAGGAATTTACGGATCCAAACTGCCTCTTTTGCTGCTTCAGCTGCAGCAAGGTATTCTGCTTCTGTTGTTGAATCGGCAACATTCTCTTGCTTGGAAGATTTCCAGCTTACTACTCTGTTGTTCAAACAAAATATGTACTCGGATTGCGACTTACAGTCGTCTTTATCGGTTTGGAAAATTGCATCGGTATACCCAGTTTTCTCAAGTTCTCCATCACCATAGATTAAGAAAGCATCCTTAGTTCGTCTAAGATACTTAAGGATATTCTTAACTACCGTCCAGTGACCATCACCTGGATCGGCCTGATAGCGACTACACATGCTCAAAGTATAGGAGACATCAAGTCGAGTACATATCATGGCATACATGATCGATCCGATTACCGAGGCGAATGGGATCCGACTCATGTTGTCTCTCTCATCTTCAGTTTTATGACACATGTCCTTAGATAGAGTAACGTCATGTGACACTGGCAACAGTCCCCTCTTGGACTGATCCATGTTGAATCTCTTCAACACTTTGTCAATGTACGTGCTCTGGGAGAGTCCAAGCAGCTTTCTAGATCTATCCCGGTATATCTTTATTCCTAGAATAAAGGCTATTTCTCTCAGATCCTTCATGGAGAATTTTAATGAAAGCCAAGCTTTCACCGATGTTAACATGGGAATGTCATTGCCAATAAGCAATACATCATCAACGTAAAGGACAATGAATTTCAATGCGCTCCCACTAACCTTCTTATATACACAATGATCATCCTCGTTTTGAATGAAATCATATTCTTTTATGATCTTATCAAAACGTTGGTTCCAAGAACGCGATGTTTGCTTCAATCCATAAATGGATCGATTTAACTTAAAAACCTTGTTTGCAAGCCTTGGTACGACAAAACCATCAGACTGTCGCATATAAACATCCTCCAAAAGGTTTTCGTTAAGGAAAGCGGTTTTGACGTCCATCTGCCATATCTCGTAATCGAAATATGCAGCAATAGCAAGCATAATCCGAATGGATTTAATCATGGCAACGGGTGAAAAAGTTTCGTCGTAATCGACACCATGTCGTTGACGATACCATTTCGCTACAAGCCTAGCTTTGTACGTTTGTATGTTGCCATCCATGTTGGTCTTCTTCTTGAAGACCCATTTGCAACCAATAGGCTTTACGCCTTCTGGTGCATCAACCAGTGTCCAAACTTGGTTGGTGTAGATGGAATCCATTTCAAAATTCATGGCATCTTTCCATAAACCGGAGTCGATACCTTGTATCGCTTCCTCATACGTAGTCGGCTCGTTTTCCTCAATAAGATTAATATCCACATGAGGTGAGATCAGAAACCCATACCTCTCAGGTTGTTTTCTGACTCTCTCCGACCTACGCGGTTCTTGTGTATTCGAAGATTGTGGTACAGTTTCATCCCTGATGGACTGATCATGTTTTGTTAAGGATTCTGTGCCAGGAACAGTATCACTCCGATTTTCATCGAGTTCAACTTTCCTCCCACTTACCACTGCATTTAGGAATTCCTTCTCAAGGAAAACCGCATGTAGAGCAACAAACATTTTGTTCTCTTGTGGGTGATAGAAGTAATATCCTTTGGTTTCCCTAGGATATCCTATAAATAGGCATTTATCTTATTTGGGTTCTAGTTTGGTACCTTCCAAACGTTTGACGTATGCCCAGCAACCCCAAATCTTCAGGAATGAGAAACCCTGTTTCTTTCCTGTCCATATTTCATACGGAGTTTGTTGAACAGATTTTGACGGAACCTTATTCAAAATAAGTATTGCACTGTTCAATGCATATCCCCATAAGGAAATAGGTAGCTCTGTGCGACTCATCATAGACCTTACCATGTCTAATAAAGTACGGTTTCTCCGTTCGGACACACCGTTTAATTGCGGTGATCCGGGAGGAGTCCACTGTGAAAGAATACCATATTCTTTCAAGTAATCAAGAAACTCATTGCTTAAGTATTCGCCACCACGGTCCGACCGTAATGTCTTAATACTTTTGCCGGTCTATTTTTATACTTCATGTCGAAACTCTTTGAATTTCTCAAAGGTTTCCGACTTGTGTCTCATAAGATACACATAACCATAACGCGATGCATCATCCGTAAAGGTTACGAAGTATTCATATCCACCTCTAGCCTGGCTAGACATGGGCCCACATACATCACTATGAACGAGGGCTAAAAGTTCGGTGGCACGTGCAGCTTTACCGCTAAAAGGTGATTTAGGCATTTTGCATAATAAACAAGATTCGCAGACGTCATATGAATTTGGATCAAATCCATCCAAGTACCCACTCTTCGAAAGTGTGGATATGCGAGTCTTGTTAATGTGTCTCAGACGACAATGCCACATATAAGTTTCATCTTTGTTACTTACTTTAAGTCTTTTGTTTGTTACATTATATGTTTGAGATTGATTTATATTCAAAATATAAAGACCATTATTTACATCAGCAATGCAAATCTCCATATCATTTTTATACATAAAACACCCAATGTTTCTAAATACAAAAGTATACCCACATTGGGCTAACATAGATACAGAAATAATATTCCTAGTCAAAGTAGGTACATAATAACAGTATGTAAGTTTAAGTACATGCCCCAAGGGAAGTTCCAAAACAAAAGTGCCAACGGCCAAAATGGTGACTCATGTCCCATTTCCAACGCGGAGGAAAATCTCTCCTGAGGCCAGTCTCCTACTAATCTGCAGATCTTGCACATCAGTACATATATGAGTACCACAACCAGAATCAAAAATCCAATTTTGAAAACTAGTAGTAGACATGTTTATTTCTATAACAAACATACCTGAAGTCGGTGTCTTGCCCGCTTTGATTTCCTTCATGTGTGCCTTGTACTCGCGGCAGTCAAGCTTCCAGTGACCCCGCTTCCCGCACTGCAGACATACATCTTGGGATTTTTCCTTACCCTTCCTAGAAGGTTTTGACGATTTGGCCTTGCCTTTCTTCTTCTTCTTCTTCTTCTTCTTCTTCTTTACACCTCCAGTTGCCTTGGGCCAAGCCCTCGGAGTCTGAGATGTTGAAGCGAAGTGCGCCTCGCGCTTCTTGCCCTTTAGGAGCTCTTTTTCTGCTTCGCGTAGTGTGGACATCAACTCTCCAAAAGTTTGGTCTTGGTTCATCATATTGTAGTTCATGATAAACCCACTCCAAGTGTCGGGGAGAGAGTGTAAGATCAAATCTATTGAAGTCTCAGCCTCGAAGACAATGCCCATCTGTCCCAGCTGCTCAATGTCAGCAATCATCTGTGACACATGGTGCTCAACAGATGTACCCTCTGACATGCGAGCACGAAAGAGTTTCTTCTGTAACTCATATCTTTGCGATCTAATATTAGATCGATGAAGATCATGCAACTTCGCCATCATCTGATAGGGATCCAATCCCTTGTTTTGACGACGGAATTGTTGAGTCATAGCAGCAAGCATTATAGATTGAGCAGTGAAGTTGTCATCGCTATGAGTCTTCCAAAGCTCTAGCTCAACTATCTGATTAGATCTAGGCTTAGGTCCAATAGGTTTCTCTATAGTGTAGAGCAACTTCTCGGATTCCAGGACAATCTTGAGATTCATGTCCCAATCTTGAAAGTTTGTGCCATTAAAGACATTGACGTCCATGATAATATCTCTAATGCTTAACTTTCATGTCATCTTAATTGCAATAGTCAAACTATTCAATTAACGATGTATGGGTACAGTCTAACTGTTATAAGAAAAATAATAAAATATTAGTCCAACTAATAAATATATTGACGAAATATTTTGAAAGCGCGTAAAGCCAAGTATTTGAACGAAATTGCAAATTCAATAATGGCCTCCCACTATTTTTCGGCGAGCCTCTAACCCTCTGTTGAGTACTCGGGAAACCTAGTTTCCTAGTGGGCTAGGATCCCGTTAAATAACACACAACCTTGACTTTGGCCAACAAACTGTATGATATTTAACTAGGTAGATCTTTAAGATCAATTGGATCTCATTCAATTCCTAGATCCGATAGGTAGACCTCCAAGTCTGAAATATATATCCAATATATATGCCAATATATCCAATATATTTTCCTAACCTTTTTCCTCTGAATCAACTAAGCCTTGGATTTGGCACAACAAGCTTAATGATTCCAGTTAAGCGGAACCCATTGACTTTGGAAAGCTTCGTAATCGATGTCGATGGACAAGAAGTGATCTTGACTTTGGCCAACAAATCACAACTTGGACAAGACATACGATATGGAACAAAGCCTTCATGATTCAAACACATCCGCGATGGACAAATGTCTTGACTTTGGCCAACAAACCAGTGCCAATCTTGGATATTGAGAATGAATAATTCAATTGAAGGAAAACGCTTAATATTTGTTGAGGGTTTTTCGCGTAAATTGGCAACCAATTTATTATCTTTGATTACGTCTCATCATACACCCTTAAGCATGCATTCTAAAAGCGTAATAAGGCACGGTAAATAAATTAATAATGATATGCGGATGGATATCTCACAAATTGTTCCTAACACAAATCATTTCATTTCCTCTCCCCGGCTAGCACTATTCTAACTTCTACCCAATTACATAATACAATTAAAGAAACCTCATTAACATTGAGGGGAATTAGGTGAGAAAAGAATTACAAAGAATCGAGAGATAAGGCTGGACACGCAGGTCCAATTTAATAAATTCTAAATTTACAACAATTTCCAAAATTGCTCTTTCCCTTCTAATATCCATCTGATATACATTATTCATACAACACATCCATGTATTCACACAAAGCATGTTATTCAATCAATCTAATCCAATTAATTAATCTTTGAATAAAGTGATCATCCAATGTTCAAACAACGATTTGATTTGCGCGAGTCCAACTCGTTTAAGAATAAGTACTCAAAGTACGAATTCTTGAATTATATCGAACTATAATTTTAAATCTAATTTAATTTGTATTCAATACTAATTCTATATTTAATTCCAAATTAAATAATTACACTTTTTAATGCGCCTTTACGACTTTAATTCTAGCGAACGAATTAATTTAGAATTAATTCGTAAGCGACTTACGTAATAATATTGCGAGGCATTATTATTTAATTAAATTGGATTTAATTAAGTCGCAACGACATTTCATTTAATTCGAAATTAAACGAACCCGGGCCCGAGCGAAGCTGCGTGTTGGATTGTCCGACTTAAATTTGGAATTTAAGTGGGGCCCACCAACTTACATCAAATGTTTGACTAGTGATGGAATTTGGTAATTGGTTGTGTGAAAGGCTTGGATTGCTTTTGAAACACACAAACTAAATCCTACACACCAACCTAATATAAATTAAAGCAAGTCAACTTTGGAATATGACTTACTATTCATCTCTCACATTTCTTCTCTCTTGGCCGAATATGGCTTCCATTGGAAGGGAAAATTTTCTTTCAAAACTTTGTTATTGCTAGCACATAATGGAGTGAATCAAGGTGATAGGGAAACTCACCCAAGTGTTGGAAACACTTAAGAAAGCTTGGAGCTTCATCAAATACATGGAAAATGTTTTGAAACTCATCCAATCAATGTAAGTTAATTCCGCAACTCACTTGATAATTCACACACGAATCACTCTTAGACGATCTTGGCATGTTCTATGAACACTTTCATATAAGCCAAGAATCCTATAGTATTCCACTCCCTCTCCCTAGAAATAGTGAAAAGATTATTAATTACCGACTTCGATATCCTTATAAAAATCTAGTAATCAATAACTCATTATGCTTTGTGATTCTTTGTTAACGGCTGCAAATGGATTATAGATTCTACCGAACTCTACAAATCTCATATGTTATATTCTCTAAATCCTATTCAAACTCTCTCTCTCCCGAGCGATAAATTCTAAACATTCATTATCTTAATTTGTGGCCAACAAACAAGAAGCATTAAACGCAAGAGAATATAAATAAATTGATTCAAAATTTCATAATAATCAATTTGGTAAATAATACATAGGTTCAAGCATTGGCTACATCATCCTCTAGAATTATGGAGTTAGTTCATGACCAAAGATAAAAAAAAACAATGAGAGTAATGTAATGAACATAATTGAAATCATTAGAGTTTAAAGATAGAAACTAGGAGATTAAACCTGATTCGAATCCCTTCGCATTCGGATGTCACCGCCTTTGTCTCATCTTGTCGCTCTTCAATCTTCCTCATTGGATCTCTTTAAAATATGTGTTTTTGAGTCTTGAGTTGTGTATTTTTCTCCTCTCTAGGGTTTTGGACGAGCTTATGTATTTATATAGAAGTTTTAGAGTCCTCGTGCATGTAAAACACGACCGAATTAAGTTTCTGGGAGTCTTCTGCAGCGTCGCGACGCCGAAAAGTGGCGTTGCGAAGATGTTCTCTCTGGATTTTACTATAGGGATGTTCTAGGGGCGTCACGATGCCAAGCACTTTTTCAGGATTGGTCATTTCTGCGTTTTTAGCCTTCCCGCGTGCTTCCGATTCGTCCGTAAGGTCCCAAAACAAGTCAAATTACCCCAAGATCCATGTTTCAATGCTTCATACAAATAAAACATAAAAGAAAATACAAAATACATTAAACGACACATAACATAACAAAATAGTAAGCTAAGAATGCATGAATAAAGTGGTATAAACCGCGCTTATCACAAGCGGGTCATTGGATTTTTATCCAACGGCCCACGTGCTAAGTCTCATCCAACGTCCCGCGTATTAAGTAGCAAAATAAAAAAAAATTAAATTAAATTTTATTTTACTTGATCATGCCATATGGCTCAGGACAGCAGCCCTCCCGAACTAGGGGTGTCAAATTTACTCGGATTCGCATGGACCTGAAAGACCCGAGTCCGTAATTAAAATATCTGGACCCGGGTTAAATAAATTAAGACCACAGGCGAATCCGGATCCGAACCCGGGATAGCACGGGTCCGGCCCAGATAGACCCGGGTCCGAAAAAAATATTAAATTAGAATATAATAAAAAAATATAAAATTATATGCATATATAAATAAAAATATAATTAAAAATATAAAAGAATTGAAATAAAACTAATAAAATTGTCAAAATATAAATATAAATATAAAATAATACAATTAAAAATTAAAGAAAATAAAAAATAAAAATAAGTATCTGGATCCAGATCGGGTAGACTCGGATCCGGACTCTTGTATATTTATCCGGATCCAGATCCAGACTCAGAATAATAAAAATACTTTCGAATCCGGATCCGAATCTAAATTTTGTCATCCCTACCCCATGCTAAAGACAAAGGGAAGGGAGAGATCAAAAAGGAAAATGAGATATTATTTTGCTTTTTCTCAGAACATTCTTATCCATCTTCAAACTCAACCTAAGCCGCTGATAATATTTTGCAAATTGGATTGATGCTGACATTTTGACGGCTGCGATTTGACGTTTTTATTGGCCTGGCTTTTTGGGCCATACAATAGTTGTTCAACTCTTTTTCTTGTTTTTTTTTTAGGCTAAAGAGAACTTATCAGAATGTTACCGTCTTCGAGACATCAGACAGCCTTCCTAGTTAACGGTTACTATTACTGGCGAAGCCACAGGTTCAGAATAGAAAATGTCAGGGACTAAAATAATAAAATGGTAAAATTTTTAGGTAGGGCGAAACAATTTTAAAGTTATAGGGCCTAAAATAATTTAGGAATTTGCTCAAGTCTTTTAAAAGTTAGGGTAACTCAAAACCGCCAATGATTATTGTATAAAAATTTATATGTAATATGATTTTAATCATACATCACTATAAATGCATGCATAGCAGCCCAACACAACTCAGCTTTAGGGCCGACTCTAGGATTGGGTATCGGATCGGATCAGGTCAGATCCGATCCGATTCGATCCGATAATATCGGATCGAATCGGAACTGGCTCTCGAATCAGATCAAATCGTGTTTGGTTCGTTTGTCGAATTTCGGATCGAATCGGATAAATTTGATAACTATCGGATCGAATCAGATTTTATCCGATTTGATAACAAATCCGATAGTAGATTCGATTTGATAACAAATCTGATTCGATAACGGTTCTGATTCGAAAAATTGACCTGAAAATTTATAAATTCACAACAATTTTATCGAATCGGATCGGATAACTTAAAATTCAAATCAATTTTATCAAATCGGATCCGTTATCGAATCGGATCTGTTATCAAATCGAATCCACTATCAGATTCATTATCAAATCGGATGCTCTTTCGAATTCGGATCGGTTATCAAATCGAATTTATCTGATTCTTTAAGATATCAAATCGGATCGAATAAATCCATTCGATTCGATAGTTATCGGATCAAATCCGATCTGATCCGATAAGAACTCAAAATCCGATCGAAACAAAAAAATCAACTCTTATCGAATCGGATCGGATTCAGTCCGATTTGATCTGAATCCGATAATGCCCACCCTAGCCGACTCTGAGGGGTGAGCAGTATAGGCCACTGCCTAGGACCCCACTTCATGATAAAAAAATTTGGATCTCTCAATTTAATTATTTTGTTTAAAAAAAATAATATATCTCATGTATTTAGCTAGCCCTCATTGTTTACCCATTTAATAATCAAAATCAAAACATGATAAATTATACAAGGATTCCCAAATCTTTTTAAGTGGGTAAAAAATTTAAAAATCCCAAATTCTTTCAAATACTATTAATTTGACCTAATTTAAGGCTAATCTCATAGAGTCATCTGCTCAGCTCAACATTGAATCTAAATTAGGGTAGAAATGTAATATTATATGATTTGATGGTTGTGTGATGATGTGATTAATATTGTATGCAAATTATTACTCTTCTTTGTTATGTGGGGCGTGAATATTATGAGTCCATATATAAAATTGGAAGAATGCACAAGATTGATGATATGATATTGTACCTAAAAGGGCTTCAAAGCACATGACTGATTTTTCTAGTGGTTACGTGAATGAAATTGAGGCCACAATTCATGATAACTAACACACAATTGATTGTGTAAGCACTTTATCATGCGAACAAAAAATAAAATAAAATGAATGCTAGTGGGATCAATTGTAGCCATCTAGCCTTTTGGAGCTTGAAATGTCAGAACTTCAATAATTTGTTTGATCCACTTGGTTCTGTTTTTAGCTCCAATAACATTTAACTCCCTTTGGGCCCAATTATGAAGACCATCGAAAGAGTGGAGCTTTTACCACTCCTATTAATTATATTAATGTTCAATAATATATTATTATAATAAAAAATATTTTAACTAATAAATTAATTTGTTTTCTAATTAAATTAATCACTATTGGCCCAGGTCATGAGCCCCGACTGATGCCGACACCAAGCCCACACGAGTCTAGACACTTAGTCGGGCCCCACTCTTGGCACTAAGCTCGGCTCAGGTTTTGACATCGAGCCTGCCCCCGGGTGCCTGCACTGAGCCAGCCTAGGGTCCCAACACCGAGCTGAGAACCTAGTCTAATTCCGAGAACAAAGCATGGCTCGAGTTCCGGCACTGAGCTAGGTTCGAGCACGGTCCAAGTGTAGAGATTGTCCCCAAACAGAGTCTCAGCTCTTGGAACAGACCCCGCCTCGGGTGTCGACATAGAGCCCAGCACAAGTCCTAGAACCGATCCCAGCCAGAGTCCATGCACCAAGCTCGCTTAGGTCCCGGCACCTGGACATGGATCTGAACCTGAATTGGATATCATCATATTTATTTTTATAATTATATTATATATGTATTTTTTTTAATTAATGACACTTTCTTTTTCTCTACTTTTAATTAGATGTTTGATAATGAATTAATATTTATAACCATTCATTGTCCACCCGTGAAAGCTTTATAATTTATTCACTCATACCGTCATTACCTCCATGAAAGGAGGTGGTATATCATGTGTCGGGTGTATATGTCATCTCTCTCACAGCAGGCTGGGAGAGAGATGACATATACACCCGGCACATAATATAATTTTCGCCATGAAAGCTTCGATGCTTTTTGGTTTGATGATAATGTTTTATAGTTCTGGAAAATAGTGTAAGCTATTTGTGATTATTTAATTATTTAAATTCTATTTTAAAAAATATCAAAAAAAGTGAAATAAATGTGGGGGTATTTTAGGAATAAAATTTAAATGGAGTGTCATTAGATTTTCAAGGGAGTTGCAAAAGTTCCACTCGGACCACTCCCATCGAAAAAGAATAAAAAGCCACCGATCATTACTTAACGGCCCGGTATAAAAAAATGAATCCCAATTGGGCCTTCTTCTTCTGATGAAACGATATCGTTTGCAAGCAAACGTTGTAAAACGAATAGAGCGCGACCACCGAAAAACGTCGTCTCCAACATTCTGTACAGGAGAGGGAGCGATTGCACTTTGGATCCATATCAGCTAACGTTCCGATCCGGAAACGGAGGAAGGAGAGCCGTTTGATCATTCAGAGAGAGAATGTACCAGTGGAGGAAATTCGAGTTCTTCGAGGAGAAATACGGAGGCAAGAGCACGATCCCGGAGGAAGTAAATGGAAACATCACGTGCTGCTCAAGTGGCAGAGGAAAGGTACTGATCGGCTGCGATAAAGGTACCGTAAGCATCCTTGATCTCGGCCTCAACTTCAATTTCGGCTTCCAAGCTCACTCCTCAGCCGTCCTCTTCCTCCAGCAGCTCAAGGTCCGCTTTTCTCCTCATTTTAGTTTTTTTTTTTTTTTTTTTTTGCAAATTCCTTTTAAACACGTTTCTGTTTGGTTGCTGAGAAAATGAAAGAAATGTAAGGGAAAGCCAGGAAGTTGAATTTGTAGTGTGATGGTGATATTATTTGATGTAATTAGGAATTGATGTGAATTTTTATTTATTTAATTAAATTGGTGAAACAGCAACGGAACTTTCTGGTGACGGTTGGAGAAGATGAACAAGGTTTTTGACCTTGATAAAATGGAACCAGAGGGAACCAGCACGACGAGTCCTGATTGTATTGGAATTTTACGAGTATTTACTAGTCAGTTTCCAGAAGCTAAGGTAGCATAATTTTCACTTGCTTATTAACTTGTTATGTCAAGTATGATTCTACTTAATTTTGACAGCACAACAGCTAAAGACCTAAAGTGTTTTTGTAAATAGCTAGTTTTATCTTTCCATTAATGTTTACGACAACATCTTAATCCTGAACATGCCTTGAATTTGTTTAAATGGGTCAGTCTGTGAGATGCTTGACATTTTGGTTTTACTTTACTTGTTGAGATTTTGGAAATTGTGTGATGATGCAGATAACATCATTTCTAGTACTAGAGGAAGCTCCGCCAATACTACTAATAGTTATCGGGTTAGATAATGGTTGTATTTACTGTATTAAAGGAGATATTGCAAGGGAGCGTATCGCACGTTTTAAGCTTCAGGTGGATAATCAGTGCTCTGTTATGGGTTTAGGGTTCAGAGTGGATGGTCAAGCTCTTCAGTTATTTGCTGTGACTCCGAATTCATTGATTTAGTTCAGTTTGCAGAACCAACCACCGAAGTGGCAGTTTTTGGATAACATTGGGAGCAATACCAACTGTGTTGCTATTGGTGATTGCTCAGTATGCAATTCTGGATGTCCTCCATTTTTTCGCTACCGTGTTGCCCAAAAAGCCGTTTATTCATACTGTTTTAGTCAGCTGACAGTCTTTATGTTTTGTCTTCTGAACTGGAGTTTATTATTGGCAGACCTGAGGCTTTGTATTTTTATGAAGTTGATGGATGTGGTCCCTGTTGGGCTTTTGAAGGGGAGAAGAAGCTTCTTGGATGGTTCCGTGGATACCTTTTATGTGTCATTGCAGATCAAAGAAACTTTATAAAGAGGTGATTGCTTGCTACATGCTGGCCCATGACCATGAGGGACTAATTGCTTGCTGCAAAAGGCTGGGGGATTCACGTAAAGGAGGGGATGCTTCTCTTTGGGCAGATTTGCTGAAATATTTTGGTGAATTTGGAGAAGATTGCTCCAAAGAAGTGAAGGAAGTTTTGACTTATATTGAAACGGATGAAATCTTGCCTCCTATTATTGTTCTTCAAACTCTGTCCAGGAATCCTTGTCTCACACGCTCTGTCATAAAAGATTATATTGCTCGGAAGCTCGAACAGGAATCGATGCTAATTGAAGAGGACCGGCGAGCAATAGTGAAGTATCAGGTTGGTACTTTTGTTGTTTTATAATTTCATTTTATTTGCTACTGCCTAATCCTCAAATTGCATCCACCTCCCTCAAGGTTGTCAATTTAAATGACATTTTTTCCTTGAGAGGGCTGCACTGGAAAGTGTGGTTGCAACACTTCATTTATTGACCTAAATTTATCTCTGTAGGGAAAAAAAGAAAAAAAAAGAAAAACACACACACACAATAAATAAATAAATAAATAAATTCCCAAAATAATGTTACAACTTACAACTAACAATTGCCAACAGCCAAACATGGGGATTCTTGGTCTTGGACTGCCATAGTGTTGCGTTGAAACAGACTGCTTTCAAGCCAAACTGAATGTTTTAGATTTAGTGATAACTGCTAAGAACAAGGTCAAATTATCATGAAAGGTGTATGTAACAGTTTGTAAAGGCTTGATGATAACATAATTGCCAATATGAGGAATAAGAGTAAATTTGATTTTACTTTTACTAGTCTGACACTGGACAATGTTTGCTCTGCTGTCTGCTGATTTGAATTGGTTTGATAAATCAGAAATCTAAGCATTTTTTTTCTTGGAACTTTTTGCCGTAGAATATTATTCTATGTAATCATTCATATCGAACCACCTTTAGATTATTATTTATTGAGGTTAGAGTTGATATTATGCAGGAAAATACATTGGCTATGAGAAAAGAAATTCAGGATCTTAGCAAAAATGCCAAAATCTTTCAGCTCAGCAAGTGCACTGCTTGCACCTTCACTCTTGATCTCCCCGCTGTACACTTTATGTGTATGCACTCATTCCATCAACTCTGCCTTGGTGACAATGAAAAAGAATGCCCAGAGTGTGCTCCTGAATACAGGGCTGTTATGGAAATGAAGAGAGGCTTGGAGCATAATTCCAAAGATCAAGATAGGTTTTTCCAGCAAGTAAAGAGTTCAAAAGATGGTTTTTCTGTAATTGCTGAGTATTTTGGGAAGGGGGTCATTAGCAAAACTAGTAACGGCACTCTTAGATCAGGCAGCACGACTTCCAGCAGTGGCTTCTGAAATTTGTTGATTTTTCTAGGTGCTCTCTTGTGTAAGGATTTATGCCTTTTGTTCATTGCCTCACAATCCTAATGTTAATTGGGAAACCACAGTGATTTGAGTTGGAATAGAGTGAATGTGAGTTTCTTGCTTGAGTGCTCAATGGCCTGGACGTAGATCAGTCAGATGATTCTGTGATTTAACTGTTAGGGTAGCTGTCCTCAAAGAGTACAGAATTTCTCCGCCTGAAAACGCAACCTATTAGAAGAAGGGTATTGGAGGTTATTACATGTGAGTTGTTTCAGATTTCAATCTGGCCATTATTTCCCATTGAGAGAATCATCAAAAGTTTGGGGAATATATCATATGTTCAAGATAACAAGTTAGATCTTTCAGTGTGCCATTCCTTGATTTTTGTGTGCGTGAAGTTGCTTAAAATCTGGAGCATTTTTTCCCTCAAAAAACTGAGGAAACAATCTTTTTGCATGGTTTGTGTCAGACATGTGATCTTGTTAAATGCGAGGTAGTTGTTACTGCTCTGTAATTATCTTCTAACTTAAGAGTTTGATATCGTCAAGTTTCTAGCTAATTGATGTAAAAAGCATGCAGTTCTCAGGCCATGAATGAAATGCCTTGTGTGTGGTTTTATGTTCAATCAGCATGGGGTTCAATAATGGATGGAGGTATAGTATTTATTTATTAATTAATTCTGGAAGTATTAGGTTCAGTTTATTGTGCTGAATGGCAATAAAATACTGTTCCCATTCAATAATTTTATTACATCCCAACTTCCAAGTTAGCTTTAGATAACATCATAACATGGCTGTGTAGTAGAATGATAAGTCTTTCTACAGAGGGATGATCTCAATTTCAGAGGAGGCTCAGAGATTGGTAGAATCTCTAGCGTCGGCTACTTCAGAGTGTGAACATTAGTCGAAACCATGATCAAGTTAACAGCCAAATTTGGATAGTATATATCCATATTGCCTATGAAATTAGACAAAAATTGGTAGTCGTACTCGTACCAAAAGTTCTGATTGAAGCTTCAGTTAACTGAGATTGGCTGACTAGGCTTAGGTGTAATGATATTTGTTGTTCAATGAACTGTTCAGAATGATATCTCTCTGGACCTACAATGATTCCCCGTTTTACACTGCAATAAAATGAACCTTTAGCGTCCAAATTTTTAGCGTCGAAATTTTTTTCGACGCTAATAAACCATTTAGCGCTGAATTAAAATTTCTACCCTAAAAAGGTCAACCTTTAGCGTCGAAATAGTTATTTAACCCTAAAGGGTTGACCCTTTAGCGTCGAATTTTAATTTCGACGCTAAAGGGTTTCACCTTTAGCGTCAAAATAGTTTTTTGACGCTAAAGGTTCTAACTAAAATTTCGACGCTAAAGGGTAAATTTAAATTTTTCGATTTCTCGTCTTCTAAAATTTGAACTTTTCGCCTAAATTTAAATTTTTGACAATTTGTGACGAAGTTTTCGACGCTAAAAGTCAACTATTTCGACGCTAAAGGGTAAATTTAAATTTTTCTATTCCCGCATTCTAAAATTTGAACTTTTCACCTTATAAAATTTGATTTAAATTTTTTGACATTTAGCGACGAATTTTTGACGCTAAAAATCAAAAATTTTGGCGGAAATAATTCCCGCTATTTGAGGACTTTTAGCGACGAAAGCCTATTTCGTCGCCAAATGTTATTTTTTCCTTATAAATTCATTTGCTCTTTCATTTCTCTTATTCTCACTTTTTTTCTCTCATATTCTTATTTTCTCTCTAAATTTTCTTTTTCCTTATAAGTTTTGTTTCATTTTTTGTATTTTATATTAACATCCAATATTTTAATTTTTTATTATTTTTTTTTGTAGGGGAATATGAAGATGAAGAAATTATGAAAATGAAGATGGTGAGGAAAATGAAAAACAAATGAAAGTGAAGATGAAGAATATGAAAGTGAAGATGGAAAAAATATATAGAAAAATTATATTTTATCATTTTGTTTATTATTTTAAGCTTTTTTATTGTGATAAATTTTGTAATTTTATTTTTATATTAATAAAGATGTCATTGTCATAATATTTTATGACAAATTTGTAATTATGTTCTTATGTTTTTTAAAAATTTAATTACTTTTGTAATTAATTTGTAATATCAATTTTGTTATAATTAGTTTCACTTTTAGCATTGAAAATTTCGTCGCTAAATTTTTCTGCGTCGAAATAAAATTTTTGATGCGAATTCTTGGTCGAGGTAGATATTTAGTGTCGAAAATGAATTTCGACCCAAAAAAAATTAACTTTTAGCGTCGAAAATGAATTTCGACGCTAAAGATAAGTACTTTTAGCGACAAATATTTTCTTCCCTAAAGATATATTTTTAGTGTCGAAATCGATTTTTGACGTTAAATACCTACCTCGACCAAACTTCCGCGTCAAAAATTTTATTCGACGCTAAAGACCTTTAGTGACGAAATTTTTCGACGCTAAAGATCTATTTTCTTGTAGTGTTACCTACTCTTTTTGTTACACAAGCCATGTCCATATTATAAACTATGCCGTCTAAGCAACGTTTTGGCGGGTTTATCAAATAATCAGCTAGGTATTTTAAATTGCGGCTCTTATATATTAAATAAAATTCTGAATATTTGATTAGTCAATCTATTATTTGACTGATCAAAGGTAACACTTAAACAGTTATTTGGGCGATTTGACCTCCCACAATGTGTTTCTGTTAGAACAATTTGCATAAATAAGAAAAATATTACCGTTCACCAGGAACATGAAATTGAAGTTAGCTTCAGTCGCGGACTAGGTCGCTCTCTTTAAGACGTTTCGCGGCTCTGTCCCAAATTTGTGGTAGCAGTATGTCAGCCCCGCCGTCCCCAAGATAAAACAAGCCCAGAAAAATAATGTCTCAATCGATTTTGCACAAAACCGATTGGTATACTCACATCCAAAAATTATTTGCTCGGAATCATCATTCATATTGAATTTTCTTTCAAATTAGCATCTAGGAAGATTACAGCCTGTGGGTTGCCATAATCTTTGCAATCTAACAAGTTTTCCAATGCTGGGAGATATAAAGCCGCCTAATTGCATGTATGAAGATTTATAGAGTCGAATCCCACTAAATGTATTTCCTTGGGGTCATGCCCCCTGGTGTCAAAAGGCAGGGACTTACCCTGATCTGTGTTGGGAAACTTCTGAGGGCACGGGGCACAGGTCTCAGGGATTAGTCGAGGTGCACGTAAGCTGGCCCGGACACCCTGGTTATCAAAAAAAAAATTTATAGAGTGGACACATTGGTCATGGGAATGGCAGGAAATGCCAGTCCATTAACAAGGAGATTCATTAGCAACTTGCCAGTTCCCAAGCAATTTTTCTGCAATCATTTAAAGTGACTTTGACAACCCAAAGGGACTTGACGCAACTCCAAAAATCACCAGCATTTATGTCGCTGAAACTTTCAAGCATACCATTGAACATGGTAGCTGGAGAGAAAACTGATGAACCCAGACTTGATTGCTAATTGCCCTTAAAATCTTTGTTAAACGCTGGCCTCTGGCATCGAAGTTCAATGGGTGAGCCATCAACGCCACTAGGACCATCAGTAGAGCCCCGATTTAGGTTTTTCTCCAAACAAGATTATTGACGGTTGATTTCGGTCACAGGGGCAATAAAGGTTTTTTACTCCCGAGACAATCCTCCTTCAACTGTGAATTTATTTTGTTTATGGGAAACCAAAAACAAATTTGGCAAAAGATAAGTAAATTCACCAATCAACAAAGAGATTTAACGTGGTTCGGCGGATCGGATCCAACCTACATCCACGGGCACAGAACAGACGATATTTTATTACCGAAATGTGTTTCTCTGATATGTTTTGTGTTTACAAGTCTAATTCTCTCTTGTTCTCTTCTCCACTCTCAATGCTCTACTTACAAGCACGCTTTCCCTTCCTATTTATAATAGTAAAGAAACAGTTTTTATTTTCCCATAAAAATTCTTAGTCGAAACTACATTCACTTCCCTTATCCTATTAGGACACTGACTTATCAATCTTTCCCATGAAAGTAGGATAACTTATCTTTTTACCCGTAAAAATAGGATGTCTTATCTTCTGGAGCATATCCCGCCATATTTTCGGTCTTCATGAGGTCGGTCACAATGGTCTTTTGAACTGAGAATGCTGCTATTGATCTAGTGCTCGGCCCCTTACTGTTGGCTTTTAGTGGTCGGGTCAGCATTTAATGATCTTGACCAAGAAGGGAATTACCTTTTTACCCATGCTGTACTGCTTAAATATCATAGGGTCTGAAAATGCCGCCAACATCTGTCCCCTAGTTCTCGGTTCCAATGAGTATACAAGTTGGTGCCGGGAACTATATAAGAAGAATATAACTCCTGATGGAGTGACGGCTGACCTTTGTGAGGAGAAGTTTTATTGGCCTGTCACCACCACGTCCTCGGTACAACCAAGACGCTCGGTCTGACTTCTGATTTTCTATTTCTTCTCGGCAGGCGACCTATCTGGCGGCCAAGAACAAAGATCTCCTTCTGAGCCTTATATCCGAGGGTGGCCAAGCCCAGAGGCTTTTATCCGACCTTACTGAAGTGGAGGCCGAGCTGACCAGTAGAGAAGAAAACATAAAAAATCTGGAGATGGCTGCAGTTAAGGCTCATACACACAAATAAAGCTCTCAGGGCCGCCGCCTCTCTAGAGAGGAAAAACGTTGAGGCTGCCAAGAAAGACTTGGAGGCTACCCAGCCGAAAACATGATCCTACATGTGGAAGTGCGCATCGTTGAATCCAAACTGAGGGCCAAAGATGAAGAACTGGTACGGGCCCGTGACGAGCTTAAGAGGAAGGAAGCTCAGTTGGAGGCCGAGAGGGACGCAATCAGACTTGAGGGGGTCGGGGACTGCGCCGAGATTATCCCGATGATATTGCCCAACCTGGATATGGGGCCTATCCATGCGGCCATCCGCTTCTGCAAAGGGGAAATCTCACAGAAGGAGTTTCAAAAATGGCTACCCCCTTCTCCCGAAGAGGTGATGGATGCCAATCCCATTTCGATCGCCCCGGTACCCCCAGCTCCAGAAGAGGACCGACCTGAGGCTCATACTTCTGCCCTCGAAGCTATAATTGTCGGGACCTCTCAGCCCGTCAGTATGGAAGCCATTGTCCCTCCTCCTGAGGCCGAGCCAATCCATCCGCCATCCGAACCTGCCGAGGAAGAACCAATTGCTCCTGCGCGGGCCGATCTATAAGGGGTAACCCGAACGGGGCCTCGTGTAATTTTGAACAAATTTTATTCTCTCTGTAATAACTTTTCACCAGTATATTTATATATGTATTTATTCCATTTCTTGTATTACATACTTGCTCTGAATGCTTCCCTGTAAACAATCACTCGCGGCCCGACCGATTCGAGCCGAGAATATGATCTTGTGGTGAGACGAAACCCACCTTCGAGCTGAGGGAAACACTTGGCACTGGGGGGAATGTTACGTCCCCAGTTTAAAAGACATACTCAGTGGGACGTAACCCGACCTCGAGCTGAGAGAAACACTTGGTACTGGGGGAAATGTTATATCCCCAGTCCAAAAGACAGACTCGGTGGGACGTAACCCGACCCCGAGCTGAGAGAAACAAAAGTGGTCTCGGCGGAACGAATCCAGCCCCGAACCGAATAACCAAGTGGCCTCGGCGGAACGAATCCAGCCCCGAGCCGAATGACTAAGTGGCCTCGGCGGAACGAATCCAGCCCCGAGCTGATTACTCAAGTATTGGCCTCGGCGGAACGAATCCAGCCCCGAGCCGATTAATCATTGGGACTTATTCGGAAGGGAAGTGAATCAACCTTTGAAGCCCTATCGAATTTGGCATGGGCGTCACCTTGCCAGACCCGCGAAAGACAAAAACAAAACTTTGGAAAATAAAATCAAAAAATGGGATTGACTCGAAATGAAACATTTTGCAAGTGTAAACAACAGCACAGATACCTCAAAACAGCGTTCTGTCCGAGGTCTCCAAAACACAATTTTGAATCTTTCAATTCAGCGTCCCGGCGAACCAGGATTCGGATCAAAGAGCGTTTAGGATGGTAAGGGCACATTCCTCTATACGTCAGGTCGCTACGGAGTCTGCGTTTCGTTCGAGGGCTCCTCCTTACAACATTGGAGCAAGTATACGCCACGAGGGTGTAATCTTTCCTCGTGTTATGCTTCTCACAGACCCGAATAACCAAATAGGTAGGGATCAAAGAGTGTCCGAAACATTAAAGGCATGCTCCTCCTTATGTTCGGTAACACTGGAGCAAGACAACGCCACGAGGGCATAATCCCTTCTCGTGCTATGCTTCTCACGGATCCGAATGACCGAATAGGTAGGGATCAAAGAGTGTCCGAAACATTAAGGGCATGATCCTCCTTATGTTCGGTAACACTGGAGCAAGCAAACACCACGAGGGCATAATCTCTCCTCGTGCTATGCTTCTCACGGATCCGAATGACCGAATAGGTAGGGATCAAAGAGTGTCCGAAACATTAAGGGCATGATCCTCCTTATGTTCGGTAACACTGGAGCAAGCAAACACCACGAGGGCATAATCTCTCCTCGTGCTATGCTTCTCACGGATCCGAATGACCGAATAGGTAGGGATCAAAGAGTGTCTGAAACATTAAGGGCATTCTCCTTCTTATGTTTGGTAACACTGGAGCAAGCAAATGCCACGAGGGCATAATCCATCCTCGTGCTATGCTTCTCACGGATCCGAATGACCGAATAGGTAGGGATCAAAGAGTGTCCGAAACATTAATAGCATGCTCCTCCTTATGTTCGGTAACACTGAAGCAAGCAAACGCCACGAGGGCATAACCCTCCTCGTGTTATGCTTCTCACGGATCCGAATGACTGAATAGGTAGGGATCAAAGAGTGTCCGAAATATTAAGGGCATGCTCCTCCTTATGCTCGGTAACACTGGAGCAAGCAAACGCCACGAGGGCATAATCCCTCCTCGTGCTATGTTTCTCACGGATCCGTTGGTCAGAAAAAACGTGTGGGAACACACTCCCTGCGGTCGTATTTCCCCAGATGGCCAGGCCATCGAATCCATCAACTGATCTATGTTTGGTAGTGGGAAGCTGTTTTTCGGGCAGGCTTTGTTGAGGTCGGTGAAATCCACGCACATCCTCCACTTTCCATTGGATTTCTTTACTAATACCACATTCGATACCCACTCCGGGTATTTCACTTCTCTGATAAAACCAGCTTTCAACAGTTTTTCTACCTCGGTAGCCATTGCCCTGCACCGTTCCTGGTTAAAGGCTCTTCTTTTTTGGTTGACCGGTTTGTGTGATGGGTTTACTGCCAAACGATGATTGATGAACTTCGGATCAATCCCGGGCATATCATCGTGCCCCCATGCAAAGATGTCCGGGTACTCCTTTAGACACTTCAGCAGGTCCTGTTTCAGGACCTCGTCTGAGTCTCCCCCTATTTTTACACTTTTCCCATGTCCGAAAAGTTCTATCACTTCTAATTCTTCGACTGCCCCTAGTCGGGCAACTTTCTTTGGCCGAGGACCTGGATCCTTATTTTCTTCTTCCCCGTCTTCATTCCCTTGCCTTTTCCAGGTACCCGCTTCAATGCAAAGGGTTTCCCGTGAGAGGGTGGCAAAACAGTTCCGAGCCACCTGTTGACTCCCGCACATGATTCCAATCCCTTCCCGGGTGGGGAACTTCAACTTTAAGTAATAGCAAGACATTGCAGCCTTTGTCTTCATCATGAAAGGCCGACCAACAATGACTTGGTAACTGCTCATGCAATCCACCACCGTGAAATTTATCATAATCGTCCGAGTCTCGGGACGGGTTCCGATCGTCATTGCCAATTGTATCCTTCCCAATGGGACGACCGTTGAGCCCCCAAAGCCGTATATGGGAGTCCCATCATCGGTTAGAGTCGCATACTCCACACCAAGGCTGTCCAAAGCCTCATTGGAGATTATATCCACTGCACTCCCGGGATCTACTAGGATTATGTCTACCTCAGAACCACCGTTTGTCGCCTTGATTATTAATGCATCATCGTGGGGGAAACTCACCCCTCGAGCATCCTCATCCGTGAATGGTGTTCACATGTCGGCAATGCGAGGCACGTTCTGTTTCTAACACTTCCAACCCCCGAGTTCGACTATAGATTTTTCTTGATCGGTTAGAGTCCCCGGCCAGTGTCTTTCCCCCTGCAATGGTGTTCACCTGTCGGAAATGCGCTTTCTGCCTGGCCGTCATAACTTCATGGTCAATATATTTATTCAGGTACCCATTCCGCGCCAGGTCTTCCATTTGCTCCCGCAAGTCTTTGCATCCATCTGTCGTATGTCCCCTTAAGTTATGATGCATGGAATATGATTTATTATTCCTCCTGTATGGCGGGAATCTCCTGAGGTCAGGTTCTATCAAGAGACATTTTCCATGGATTTCCATGACGATTTGCCCCAGTGGTTTATTCAGAGGAATGTATGCCTCTTCCCCGGCCACATGGTTCACCTGGGTCGAGATTCTCTTTTCCTGGTCATCCCGAGGTACCGGCTTGAATTCCCTTCACCTCGGGGGTGGTTTTTTTAACTCCCTGTTTGGCCTGCGAGGAGCTTCTGCCCTCATCGTCCTCTATCTGATAGATATCCCCCTCCGGGTAATTCTCTCCTCATCTTCCAACAAAACAAACTTCCGGGCTGTTTCCAGAGCGGTGTCATAATCCAGTGTACCCTGAATCCTAAGGTGAGTCCATAGCTTTCCGATCTTTAAGGCTCCCTTTAAGCTCTCCAAGGCCTCGAGCGACTCATATTCTCCGACCTCGAGCACCATGCTTTGCTACCACTCAATGAAAGCCTTCAGGGGTTCATTGTCCCCATGTTTCATGAGCCTCAATTCCCCAATTGTCTTCTTTGGGACGCAGGCCCCCTTGAAGTGCCAAACAAATGACTTACTGAGTTGCGCGAAGCTTCCGATGCTCCCTGGGGCAAGACTTCTGAACCACAGAATGGCAGATCCCCCCAAGGTTAGGGGGAATACTTTGCAAACGGCATCTCCTACTACTCATTGGACCTTCATCAACAGGACAAAACTCTCAATATGGGATTTTGGATCAGTGTGGCCTTTGTAGGACGACATGTTGAATTGTCTTTGGAACTTCACCGACCTTATTTCTTCTGTGAAGGGAGATTCAAACTCGCCGTCCCGAGCATCTCCCGTGTCCGTTTTGAGGTTCACTCCCCACTTGGCCATTTCTTTTCTTAACTAAGATTTTATATTGCCATCTGTGTTACCGTTCCGCCTCCTGCGGCCTTCTTTGCGTCTGTCACCCCAGGTGCGGCGTTCCTCATGGCTTGAGGTTTTCCGTCCAGTTTCACCATCCTTCATATCTCCCCTTCTGGTGTCGCGGGGGCCATCATAGGAAGAATCTAGTGACCGTCTCCCCTCTTCTTCTTCCCATGTATCCTTCATTTGTAAATCTTTTTCTACCACTACTGACCTCATCCCGTAAAGACCCTTCCTCCTCGTTTCATTGTCATCACTCACATCTGAG
The DNA here is from genome assembly GCA_019454045.1 of Zanthoxylum bungeanum. Lineage (NCBI taxonomy): Eukaryota > Viridiplantae > Streptophyta > Magnoliopsida > Sapindales > Rutaceae > Zanthoxylum > Zanthoxylum bungeanum. The sequence continues at coordinate 218,377 of SKCR01026489.1, forward strand.
ACCCTTTTTCCTTCCGCTATTTCTCCTCTCCTCCGACTGGCTCCGGCTTCGAGTCTCTCATTATTCGTCTCTTCCATCCTCTCTAGTCTGTTTATCATGGATTTCAAAAGGATTTGATTTTCCTCCCTATATTTTCCTCCATCTTCTCCATCCATTCCGCTGTTGAACTCCATGACGACCGATGATTTCCATCTTCTGCCATCGTCTTACCATGCGAGCTATTTTTCGTTGATTCCCCGCAGACGGCGCCAACTGTTGACGGCTGATTTCGGTCTCGAGGGCAATAACAGTTTTTTACTCCCGAGACAATCCTCCTTCAACTGTGAATTTGTTTTGTTTATGGGAAACCAAAAGCAATTTTGGCAAAAGATAAGTAAATTCACCAATCAACAAAGAGATTTAACGTGGTTCGGCGGATCGGATCCAACCTACATCCACGGGCACAGAACGAACGATGTTTTATTACCGAAATGTGTTTCTCTGATCTGTTTTGTGTTTACAAGTCTAATTCTCTCTTGTTATCTTCTCACTCTCCATGCTCTACTTACATGCACGCTTTCCCCTCCTATTTACAATAGTATAGAAACAATTTTCCTTTTCCCATAAGAATTCTTAGTCGAAACTACCTTCACTTCCCTTATCATATTAGGACACTGAATTATCAATCTTTCCCCATGAAAGTAGGATAACTTATCTTCTTACCTTTAAAAATAGGATGTCTTATCTTCTAGAGCATATCCCGCCATATTTTCGGTCTTCATGAGGTCGGTCACAATGGTCTTTTGAACTGAGAATGATGCTATTGATCTGGTGCTCGGCCCCTTACTGTTGGCTTTTAGTGGTCGGGTCAGCATTTAATGATCTCGACCAAGAAGGGAATTACCTTCTTACCCCTGTCGTACTGCTTCAATATCATAGGGCCTGAAAATACCGCCAACCAAGATTATGGCTTAACCGGGCCAGCAAATATTGCTATCAGACGGCTGTGATGGGTAGATGGATGGATCATGTGGGATCCAATTAATCAGGTCCGTTGATGTAGAGTGAGCCCACACAATGTTCCCCCATCCTGCTCCGTTTGGATTGTATTGGTAGAACAAGTGATAAATTCCGTTGTAAATCATAACACCATTGGGATCATTGATCCAATTCTTGGGAGGCTGGAAAAGGTAACCAGTTCTGTAAGGTTGATTTGGAGAATTGGTTGAGAAGTTTGAAAGTTTCTGTAAACATGATGTGAAGCTTGAAGCTCAACAATTCCATTGCCAAGAAAAAGAGAGCAAATAAAAGAAACAGTCAGAGAGAAGAATCAGCCATGATGTTGAAGCCTGTGAGGTTGAATTAGTTTGTGAAAAAGGGATTTGGGAAATATATTAGTAAAGTTGTTGTGTGTATATTTATAACTCCTTTAACCCATTAACACCAATATTAATTGTTGACGGGTGATTTTCATCTCAGTGGCAGTTTCGAGATAACTCACCCGAGACAATCCTCTTTCAACCTTGAATTTTTTTAGTTATGGGGAGACCAAAGACAAACTTAGCATAAGGCAAAATAAACACACAGATCGACAAGAGGGTTTTAACGTGGTTCGACGGAGCTAGTCCAACCTACGTCCACGGGCACAAAGTGGGGTGTTGCTTTTATTACCAAATCCAACTCGGCCGACCCGTTTTCAAGGATGATCCAATGAAAACCGAGATGTTTGCTCTTTTTGTATTGTTTCTTACAAATAATGCTCAAATGAAAATTTCCCCCTGCAAATGTGATCAACCTTCCTTTATATACTACTCAATATACGACACTGTTCCCATATCTTTGTGACGCCAGTTCTGAGGTCTGTGGATTTCCGGCGATTTGACAGGTTCCCTTCCCCAAACTGCCATCGCCGAAAGTGAGACATACCCTCTGAATTCCTGTCGCATCACACAGTAAAAGTACATTGTTAGACCTTTTCATTAATAATTACAGCCTGCCGAATTTCGAACGTGAGAGTTTTAAAGGGAAAAATCTAACTGCTCTGATTCCACGCCGGTCTTTAAGAGGTCGGTCAGACAACGAGCTGAACTACCCCCGCCACTCCCGACCCGACCCAACCCAAAATATCCAAGCTCACTATCCCGATCCTGGGGAGAAGGTATGAATGAACTGAGCTACCGGGCTGTTGTGATCGGTCTAGGCTCTAATGTTGTCGGCCTCTGAGAACTGAATCATGTTGTGTCCTCTGGTCGATCAAATCTGGGAGACTGTGCCCGGTCTCCACGTCGGGTTGAAGAATCGATGCCTATCTTATAACCCCTAATCCTCCGGACGAGTAGAACTTCCTTCTTTGCCCTTACCGAACTGTTCATGAACCTTATCCGTAAAAATCCCCATCAATATATGTCCCATATTTCTCGATTCCAACGAGCGTACGAGTTGGTGCCGGGAACTACATAAATCAAAAGTGTGTTGATCGACTGCCAGGTGGCTGATCCTCGGAATTGTGAAAAGAACTGCCCTGATGTCAACTTTGATCATCATCAATGCCTTCGTATGGTCTGTCCTCAAGCCAGTGTCAGGCACTCGGTGGGACGTAACCCGACCCCGAGGTTGGAGAGAATATAATAGACTCGGCCGAACGAATCCAGTCCCGAGCTGATGGAATAATACAGACTTAGCGGAACGAATCCAGGCCCGAGCTGGTGGAACAATATAGACTCGGCGGAACGAATCCAGCCCCGAGTTGGTGGAACACTACAGACTCAGCGGAATGAATCCAGCCCTGAGCTGGTGGAATAATACAGACTCGGCGGAACAAATCCAGCCCCGAGATGGTGGAGCAATACAGACTCGGCGGAACGAATCCAGCCCCGAGCTGGTGGAACACTACGGACTCGGTGGAACAAATCCAGCCCCGAGCTGTTGGAACAATACAGACTCGGCGGAACGAATCCAGTCCCGAGCTGGTGGAGCATTTGAGACTTACACGAGGGAAGATTTTCAACCTCTGAGGCTCTGCGTATCCTGGCGCGGGCGTCCCCTTGCCAGACCAGCGAAAATCAAAAATTGGAACAAAGTAAAGTTAACAAAAAGTGGAGGTGACTTAGCATATACCCCATGCAAAAATTAAATAAGTAAAAATAACAATTCGGGTGCTCCGAGGCAGCGTCCTGCCCGAGGCCTCCCAAAACGCAATTCTGAACCTTACAATTCAGCGTTCCGGCTAACCAGGCTACGGATACGCCGATCCAAGGCGGTCAGGCAAATCCCCACGGGGGGAGAAGACACCTCATGTGTGCCCTCCCTGGGTGGTTCTTAGTGGGACTCACCAGCCGACTCGCATGGGAAAAAACCTCACTGGGTCTGGTTTACCCGAGACTCTTGTAATCAAGGGGACCATTCGGCCAAACCCAAGCCAGGTGGTCTGATGGTTCACAAAGGGACTCACCAGCCGACTCGCAGGGGAAGAAACCTCCATGGGTCCGGTTTACCCGGAAGCATGATGGTCATGGAGGCAATTAAGCCATCCCCACGCCATACTCTCCGATAGTCTTCAACGAGACTCACCAGCCGACCTGCAGGGGGAGAAATATCCATGGGTCCGATTTAGCCGAGCCAGTCCTCAAAAATACGAGCCATGTGGTGGTAACTCTCCGGCCTCGGGGGTTTGATAATGACACCCGGGATTGGCGTGCCACGAGGGGTTCGCGCGTTTCCCACATGTGCCTCATCCCTTAACGCATTCTGGATCCTCAAAGGTGAAATGAGTCAGGTCAGAACACTTCCACCCTGGGGTTTGATAATGACACCCGGGATTGGCGTGCCATGGGCTTGGTGCCCTTCTCGACCACCGATCACCCATTCGCTTCGAGCACATCCCAGGAATATTGAACAGGTCTTTCGCATCCAATTAATAAACAAGTAAAATGACAAGTTTTTTAATTCGAAAGAGAAAGCTTTATTCATATTCAAGGGACCTACCGCCCTTCTTAAAACTCTCTGCGGGTAATTTCGAGAGAGGCTCTTACAATAATTTTCTGGTTCTTGCTTCGTAGCCCGATAATAGCTTCTAGTCTGAACTTCATTTTACAGCTCAATGAGGAAAGCTATTGCCGACCTCCTCTATTCTTGCGATCTCTTTCCCTTTTCCGTTATGACCAGCTTCTAACCGTTCCATTTCCCTTTCATTCAGTCTTTCTTTCATTCTTCGAAACCACTCTGCCGTTGAACTCTCCAACAACCCATAGTTTCCACCTTCTACCATCGTCTTACTAGGCAAGTTGCTTTTTGCTCTTTCCCCATAGACGGTGCCAACTGTTGACGGGTGATTTTCGTCCCAGTGGCAGTTTCGAGATAACTCACCCTAGACAATCCTCCTTCAACCTTGAATTTGTTTGGTTATGGGGAGACCAAAGGCAAACTTAGCAGAAGACAAATAAAACACACAGATCGACAAGAGGGTTTTAACGTGGTTCGGCGGAGCTAGTTCAACCTACGTCCACGGGAACAAGGTGGGGTGTTGTTTTTATTACCAAATTCAGCTCGGCCGACCCGTTTTCAAGGATGATCTAATGAAAACCGAGTTGTTTGCTCTCTTTGAATTGTTTCTTACAAATAATGCTCAAATGGAAAATTTCCCCTTACAAATGTGATCAACCTTCCCTTATATACTACTCAATATACGACACTGTTCCCATATTTTTGTGACTCCAGTCCTGCAGGTCTGCGGATTTCCGGTGATTTGACAGGTTCCCTTCCCCAAACTGCGATCGCCGAAAGTGAGACTACCCTCTGAATTCATGTTGCATCTTACAGTAAAAGTACATTGTCATGCCTTTTCATAAATGATAACAGCCTGCCGAATTTCGAACGTGAGAGTTTTGGAGGGAAAAATCTAACTGCTCTGATTCCACGCCGGTTTTTAAGAGGTCGGTCAGACAACGAGCTGAACTGCCCCCGCCACTCCCGACGTGACCCAAAATATCCGAGCTCACTATCCCGATCCTGGGGAGAAGGTATGAATGAACCGAGCTGCCGGGCTTTTGTGATCGGTCTAGGCTCTAATGTTGTCAGCCTCTGAGAACTGAATCTTGTTGTGTCCTCTAGTCGATCAAATCTAGGAGACTATGCCCGGACTCCACTTCAGGTTGAAGAATTATGCCTATCTTATAACCCATGGTCCTCCGGACGAGTGGAACTTCTTTCTTTGCCCTTACCGAATTGTTCGGAAACCTTAACCGCAGAAATCCCCATCAACATTAATTATGGATTTTTGTAACTTAAAAAATCATAATAATATGATTTTCTAACTTCTCCAAAAAAACGACTCCTTGTAACTCTTCAAAATATTGAAGTCACAATTAAAATTATTAAAACTAACACTTTCGACTTTGACAACAAAGATTATATGGTGAGAATCTTAAACTAATGGTGTTGACGGCTGATTTTGGTCTCAGGGTAATATTGGAATATCACTCCCGAGGAAATCCACCATCAATAGTGAATTTGTTTGGTTATGGGGGACCAAAGGCAAATTTAGCAAAAGACAGATAAATACACCAATCAACAATGAGATTTAACGTGGTTCGGTGGATTTGGATCCGACCTACGTCCACGGGCACAAACAAGATGGTACTTTTGTTATTCAAAATACGCTTCTCAGACCGTTCTTTGTGTTTTACAAGTCAGAGCTTGGTGATTCTGATCTCAACTTTTAACCTTCAACTTGTTACCCCTTATTCTTTTTTTTGTTGTTCTCTCTTTCTCTTGTCTCTACCCTCCTATTTATAATGGTGTAGAAATCATATTCCTATTTGTACAAGAATTTCCTAGTTGAAACTATTCTTTTTTCCCAAAGGATTCCTAGTCAAAACTATTCCCTTTTTCCATAAGGATTCCTAGCCAAAAACTACATTTACTTCCTTTATCATATTAGGACATTGACTTACTAGTTTACCCCATGAAAGTAGGATAACTTGTCATCTTATCCACAATGATAAGGTGTTATCTTCTGGAGCACGCCTTGCTATATGGTCGGTCTTCATGAGGTCGGTCACAATAGTTTTTTGTGCTGAGAATGTTCCTGCCGACCTTAAAGTGCTCGGTCACCCGAACCAAAGTGGTCGGTCTTCTCATGTTGTGGTCGGGTCGGTATTAATTATCTTTGACCAAGGAGAAAATTACCCTTTTGCCTCTGTCGTGCTGTCTTAAATACCATAGTGCCTAAAAACACCATCAACAAATGGTTAGAAGCAAATGTTGCTGTAAGTGATTGTACATGTATGTTTTGGCCTTGCAGGGTTTGAATAATATATTATATATATAAACAAATACTCACAAAATTGTCATTTTTATCAATTTTTCGCACAAGTGAGTGATCCAACAACCTGCTCTTATTTTTGAATCCTTGCCCTACACACAAATATTCAACAAATGGTATTTGGTACCCAAATAATTTTGGTTAAATTTGGTTCCTTGTGGCCATTTTTCTTAGTATCAGATACATTTCTCGTAGGACAATAATACTCTTATGGCCCAATGACAAACAATAATTGCATTTAAAATGAAGGTCACTGCATGAATTAACCTTGACAAATTGATTTTCAAAATCTTATGCTCCCTAGAAGGCAAAACATCTTCCCATTTGAAAGCTTTAAAATCATGCATTTAATTCATTGTTCTTATTTATAAGTACTTCTAACTCATTAAGCATGTCATCATAATTATGCACTTGTGAGCTAGATGCCATATCAATGTGGGAAATATCATCATGCTTGAAAATGTCAGCATTATTATGTAAATCAAGTTTTAAGTTCAATGCTTCTATTTCCTTTCTAAATAATCATTTTGAATTTCTAAATGCTCACTATTCATCTTAAGAGACTCCACTTGTTTATTAGGATTACAAGATCATTTTACATAAAAGTGAGTTTATTTTTAAATGGGGAATTTTTAGATGCAGTCTTTTTCAATTCTACATATCAATCCATAAATGCATCATGCAACTCATCAAATGTAAAGTTTTGAATTACCTCACTTTCTCTTTTCATTTGCCTTGTGTTTGCATCTCTAATTTTCGGATGAGCTTTCCATCACTATCATCTCATATGGCCTTCAATGTTTTCTTCTAATACTTTTTGTCTTTTTGAAAGCATGTTTTGGACCCGGTTTGCCAATAGTGTAACAAGTGACTCAGTCATTTTTGTGATCATGGGATTCCTTCTTGAATGATTTCTTAGATATGAAGAATTTTCAAAATTTTCTCAACATTTGACCCATTTCTTCATCTTCATAATCATCACTCTCATCTTCAACAATAGAAGTTTTAAACATTATTTCTTTCCTCTTTTCCACCTCACTTCTATCATTGTCAATCTCCTCCTTATATAGGATTAGTGATCCAATGAGGTCATCCAAGGACAATGTGTTAAGATCCTTTGATGTTCTAATTGTCTTACTTGTCAACCTCCACTCCTGGGCAAATACCTAATCACCTTCTCACTATTGGTGAATTACTTTTCTAAGGCTTCCACAAAGTTTACATAGGTAAACCTAATAAGCATATCATGTACACGCTCATGAAGCCCCATCTTAAGGAACTCATATTATCTAGTGAATCTTTTAATCTTCGATTTATTCACTTGGCTTGTCCCCTCATATACCAATTCTAATTTTTGTCAAATTTGAAATGTATTTTTACAAAGTTGACACTCTATGAAATTTTTTCTTACTAAAGCACAATAAAAAGATTTCGATGCTTGAGATTCTCTTCTTATCCTCCATATTCCACTCACTATAAGGTTTGGCAATAATTTTTCCATCTATATCAATCTTAGTGGGTTTAAAGGGGGTTTCACTTACGAGCTTACATATGTCATAATCCATAACTTGAAGGCATATTCACATCATAATCTTCCAATATAGATAATCACTACCACAAAAATATTGAGTTTAAATGTGGATTAATCTTTTGAGTACCATAGGCGGTCATTTTTTATCTTTAGCTCAGGATGGTTAAATCTAGGGTGAAGAACATCTCGCATTAATTAATATTTTTTTCCTAAAATTACCTAGTGTATGACCTAAATAACCTAAGAGGGTGATGAATTGGCAGTTAAAATTTTCTTAAAGCTAAATAACCTCGAATTCACAAATTCTACTCTACATATCTAAATTCAATTAAGTTCAAATACTCAATGCCCCTAACTCCATCCACAAGATGCAGTCTCAGTATATGGTATTTGATTCAAATCATAACTCAAATACCATTCAATAAAGCATATGCTCGATATCTTATAAAAAATATATAGTCAAATATAATGTAAGAGATAAGGAAAAGATATATACGGTGATTTTTATATGGCTTGACAACTCTCTCTACGTGCATGCCTCAAGAAACCCGCAAGAGTATTCACCATATATTTGGCTTCCTAGGTGTCATAAAATCCTTACAATTTTTTTACCGTGCCTGAAGATAACACAATTTACTTATGGGTGTCAATCAAACCTTAAATTTCTTTTTTATAGGATCGAAGATGACCCAAATATTTGATAATACAAATCAAAAGTAGACATAGCTCAACAAATGAACAAGCTTCTAAAGTTAGCAAATTTGATAAGTTAAAGCACTTGAATGAGCTTGATTATAGATAAGCAAGTTTAGAGCTCAAAGGGTTATCAATATATGATGTATGAATAATTTGAGAATAATTTATCAAAAGAAAAATGGGCAAATGTGCCAATTTATAGATGGCTTGAAAAATTATATGTTATACCCAAATTCTGCTTTCTTCGGTCGACCGAACCATTTCCTTTGGGTCAATCGAACTGCTACGTGGCACTAGTTGTTATGTAGAATTTTGCATGTTTGGTCGACTAAACATGCGACCTTTGGTCGATCGAGGTTAATAGTTTTTAGAATCTCAGCTATTGGTTCGCATGGACAAGTTGTCCATATTTCAAAACCAAAAAAATATAACAACTTAAAGCCATTTGTTTTGGAAATAAAGGACTTTTCATCAAAATCAAATGTATCTATGAAATTCAAAAAGCTTGAAATGATAAATCATTAAGTTTAATCATAAGCTAAGCTGTACATCTTAAAGAGCTATTTCAAATTGATGGGTGTGACTTGAGTCATAAGACAGTTGCAAAAGTTGAGAGTAATTGTACAATTGTTTGAACACATTGATTTTCATATTGGTCATTCTTTCAACTTGATTTTGAAACCTCAAAAAGACCTGAGTGGTTTTTGATTTTTCTTAATGGGAAAATCAATGTGAACCTGTTATATTCAATCAATGATGCTAAGATAATATCTACAACCATTTCCAGATTTAATGGGAGCTGGTGCCCAAAGTTTAGTGTGTAATAGTTCAAGTACAGTGGTGCTTTTAAATGTCAATTTATGATTTTTGCCATATTGGCATGTTTCACAGTGAAGGTAGGGAAACTATTTTATTGAATTTAAAAGGATTATTACAATCTGACATTAATTTTTGAAGAGCTGGTCCATATGGATGGCATACTCTTATGTGAAGAAGATTCAGTTCTTTGACCCTCGACAACTTGACACATTTATTTAATTATAAAACTGGAAAAGTAACAAACAAAGACAAAACACTGAGCTTTGAACCCTTTCATGATCATTGGTGAATGAATAACCATAGCTCTTCACTTAAAACAGATCATCCTTAAGTATCCCTAGCAACAGATCCCTCAACAATCTGTCCTTCACATGGCAGGAATGGTTAGTAAACTCAACATCAAGTTTATTGTTAGATAAAATGCTAGATTTACTCGAAAGGTTTTTAGTTATCTTGGGTCCTACTAAAACATTTTTCAAATACATGTTTTCCTTTACTTCATATGAGTGTTGTTGGAGGTATTTTCAAGCAACAAGGGATTTGAACAGTGCGACGAGGGTAGAAAGTGTAACTCCCTCTTTGATTAAAGATCCTTAAATGCCGATCCGACCATAAGGATGGTACAGACCATATAACATAACATGTTCCGGCAAAGGAGGCCGAGCATTTGGTAACAACGGCCGACCACTTCAGCACGACTCGTCGGATACCATCAGATCGGCAGCAGTTTCCCTCCTATCAGGGATCGTTGGGGCCGACCTCATAAAGACCGAGCAGATAGCGGGGTATTTTCCACCGCCTCATCCTTATTGGATAAGGTGATGGGACACTGTCCTTACAGGATAAGATGATGAGACATAGTGATGATGGAAACAAGATATTTTCAGCCAAGTGGCCTTGGGGGGAGGAATCCCATTAATGAATTCACATGGGAAGTATCCACTTGATGGGGGCATGTAACCGCCTCTTGTTAGTATAATTAGAAGAGGGGAATATATTTGTAGGGGTGGGGGTTAGTAAGAAAAAGCGAAGAAAATCAATTAGCTGCGTACAAAAGAGATCACAAAGGGAGAAATTGAATGACTCTGTAAACCCAAAGACTCGGTTTTTATACTGACCAACCACAAAATAGGTCGGCCGAGCATGTTTCCGTTATAAAACACCCATCCGTTTTGTGCCCGTGGACGTAGGTTGGATTCGCTCCGCCGAACCACGTTAACTTCCTGTGTCAATCTGTGTGTTTTATCTCTTTCTGTCGAAGTTTGTTTTGGTTTCCCATAACCAAACAAATTTACTACTGAAGGAAGGTTATTCCCGGGAACAATATTCCACTATTGTCCCTGAGACGAAAACCAGCCGTCAACAGTTGGCGCCGTCTATGGGGATTTCGACAAAAAGCAATCTACGTAATAGGACGATGGCAAAAGGTGGAAACCACGAGTCGTCAAAAGGTTTAGCAACAGAATGGATGGAGAAAATGGAAAAAATGGAGGAAAGCCTGAAGTAAGATAGAGAGGAAAATCAAATTCTTTTGAAATCCATGATGGACAAACTGGAAAAAATGGAGAAGACGAATAATGAAAGACTTGAAGCTGGGACCAGCCGGAGAAGAAGCGAAATAACGGAAGGAAAGAGGGCTATAGATGTGACTGAAGACGATGAACCCATGAGGAAGGCCTCCGGCGGGACAAGGTCTCTGGTGATAGAAAGAGATTTGCAAACGGAGGATACATGGGAGGAAGAGGAGGAGAGGCAATCATAAAATTCCTCCTATGATAGTCCACACGACATCCGGAGGGAAGATAAAAGGTGTAGCGGAGTTGAACGAAAAATTTCTAGTCGCGGTATACGTCATCCTCGGAATAACAGGCACAAGGAAGGCCGATGGGGGCAGCATGATAACGTTGATAACATCATGAAAGCTTGGTTAAGGAAAGAAATTACTAAGTGGGAAGAGAGTTTCAAAGCTGACGCAGGAGATGCTCGGGATGATGAGGTCGAATCTCCTTTTACAGAGGAAATAAAGTCAGTAAAATTTCAGAGACGATTCACCATGCCAACCATGACACTCTATAAAGGCCATACTGATCAAAAATCACATACTGAGGGTTTCGTTTTGCTGATGGAGGTCCATGGAATGGTGGGGGTGCTATTGCAAAGTGTTCCCATTAACCTTGGGCGGGCCGGCAGTCCTATGGTTCAGAAGTTTGACCCCAATGAGCATCAGCAGCTTCTCACAACTTAAGAAGTCATTTGTTCGACACTTCAAGGGGGCATGTGTCCCAAAGAAGATGGTTGGGGTGTTGAGTTCTAATATAGGTCCCAAGATCATGAAATCAAGTACAAAATTCGCATGAACACATCAAAAAAGTAAGGCGGAATACATACTCACATTGAACGGTTGAGATGCGAAGAACAAAAACCCATTTTCGTCCTCCATGAAGCTCGGCAGAGTAAGCTTTTGAGCCAAGGGGCTGCTCGGTTTTGGCCTCCAAAGTCCCTCCAAGAATCGGCCATGTGAGACTCCATTGAAGCTCCAAGCTTCAAGCTTTTCCATGCTCATAAACTCACTTCCCTATCACCTTTGTATAACCCTATGGTGTGCTAGCACTTATCATCTTCCATGCTTCTCTTCTTCATTCGGTCAAACCAGAAATTTTGAGGAAGAAATCGGCTCCAAGCCGTGAGAGGAAGAATGAGAGAAAGAGAGGGAAAGGGTTTCACATGAAACCGTGTGTGGAGAGAGAAAAGGTAAATGGTTTTTACTTATATATTTATTTTATTTTCCAAAAATAAAATCAAATACAAAAGCATTTACATTTACCAAAAACAAAAGTCAAAAAGCAAAAGAACATTTAAAGCTTTTCAACTACCACATCAATCACTCAAATCAAGTGACAACTTGTCACATCACTCAAAGTGACATTTGATTTGACGCTTGATGTGACTTGCGATTTGACACTCGATTTGACTTGCGTGCCGCACTCGAATTCGAAATACAAATGCACTCGCAAACACGCTCGGGCTCGGGTTCGCTAATTCCAAATTAACGAATTTTCCGTTGCGTCGTAATTAAATGATTACGCCTAGCGAAATCACTATTCACGTGGCTAACGAATTAATTCTAAATTAATTCGTTCGCCTGAATTAAAATCTAATTTTAATTCCGCGTCGAAATCCCATTTCTAATAATATATCAAATATATTATTTTATCGATTAATTCTAAATTAATCGTTCTCTCTCTTTAATTAATATTTTATCCCAGTTAAAATATCTCCGTGATTAATCCCAGATTAATTTTCTCTCTCTTCTAATTAATCCCAGATTAATTAAGTGCGAGTTATACGTCATCGGTGAATCTTCGGGAAGCGACCCATGAGATCTCCGGGTATGTTGGCAGTAAATATGGTCGTCGGACTATCCGAACACGTAAGTACCTCGTACTACGTTTATACCGATTTACAAGACAAGGTTGGCTTCTAGCAAAGCGCCATGCCTACCCAATTCTCCAGAAATATTCTTACAGGAATATATAGATCTGTATCAAGCGTAGTATACCGTAGTATTGCGTATATCAGCCCAGTATCGGATAGTCACGTGCTAGGGCTGGGGCTGGATAAGTGTCTGCCCCGTCCGAAGCACATGTCGGATGTCTGGTAACTAGTCTCTATAATCGGATATACATGACCTTGTCATAATATCCCGATGGCCGGCCAGCACTTAAGAGCACTAATACCGTATCCTGCGTGACATCATCTCCACTATGACTGGAGTGATACTTCCGCCTTGACATCACACCCAATACACTACGACTCTCTGATAAACCCAGAAGTGGTGTACGCAGAACCGGTTAAAGCCCTGTACCACCAAGACCAAAGTCTACCGATTATCGCAAGAATTAGCGATGTAAGTCTCAGGTTAAGACTATACACACCTACCTTGATTTCGGCCTCCCATAGACACATAGTCATAATACCAATGGGATTCCGAGGGGTCTATCCAGAGCGAAGCTGTTTCCCGTACCATCGGTGAAACACGACCTCCTATCGCACTTGCATAAGTATCCGATACTTATATATATGAGAACTATGCCGTTGTGCCCACACAACGCACACAAGTGCAATACTAGCCTATTCCGCATTATCGATGTCCAGTCTCGATAATACTCCGGCTAGGGATATTTAATGATTAAACCTTCGGGGACTGATACTGTCTCATATCATTCTCAGTCCAGGAACTAATCATAGGGACCTCTCTTCATTTATATTTCTATGGTGATCTAATCACAAATGATGAGAGTGCAATTTCCTTGTCACATAGTTAATTTGCTACAACAACACAATGATCTGTGCAAATAGTGACGCTATGGGACATTTTGTCCAACATGGGGAATTACGACTTGTAAAATAAGGGGATGATGAACCCCTTGGAGAGTTTGAAAGGGGCCTTAAAGGTCGGGAGGCTATGGACCCACCTAAGAGTCCAAGACATACCGGATTACGCCACTGCATTGGAGATAGCATGAAGGCTCGCTTTGTTGGAAGAAGAGGAGAAAATATTCAGAAGAGGCGCATCAACAAAAGAGAGGGCGGTAAGGGCAGAAGCTCCTCAGAGGCAGGATAGGGAGATCAGAAAACTGCCCCCAAGACAGAGGGAGTTCATGCCAATGCCTCTGAATAATCAAGAAAGAAGAATTCCGACTCAAGTGAACCAGGTCACCCGGGAAGAGGCGTATGTCCCTTTAAACAAACCATTGAGGCAAATCGTCACAGAGATTCAGGGCAGGGGCCTCTTGGCGGAACCTGACTTCAGGAGGTATCCACCGGATAGGAGGAGTAATGGATTCTACTGTATGCACCATAATTTGAGGGGGCATACGACGGACGGGTGCAAAGACCTGAAAGAACAAATGGAAGACCTAGCGCGCAATGGTTACCTGAATAAATACATCAACCATGAAGTTATGGCGGCTAGGCAAAGGTCAGACCATAGGCAAGTGAATACCATTGCCGAAGGAAGAACGCTGGCCAGATATTCTAATAGGGCGAGGAAAAATTATAATCGCACCCGGAGGCCAGAGGTTTTGGCAATGGAACAGACACCAGAAGCTCAAGGAGGTCGGTCAGTACCAATAATGTTCACAGATGAGGATGCTCGGGGGGTGGTTTTCCCCCATGATGATGCTTTGGTAATTAAGGTAGTAGTCGGCGGTTCTGAGGTGGATATGATCTTAGTAGATCCCGGAAGCGCGGTGGATGTGATTTCCAAAGAAGCCTTGGATGGTCTCGAAGTGGAGTATGCAACCCTAACCGATGATGAGACTCCCCTATGTGGCTTCGGAGGTTCAACAGTAGTTCCGTTGGGAAGGATACAGTTGGAACCCTTCCCCGGACCTGGACGATTATGACAGATTTTACAGTAGTAGACTGCATGAGCAGTTACCAAGTTATCGTTGGTCGGCCATTTATGATGAAGTTAAAAGCTGTAATTTCCTGCTACTACTTGAAATTAAAGTTTCCTACTCGAGATGGGATTGGAATCGTGTGCGGTAGTCAGAAAGCCACCCGAAGTTGTTTCGCCACCCTCTCCAAGGAGACTCTTTGTATTGAAAATGGTGGCCAGAAGAGAAAGAGAGATAAAGACATGGAAGGAACGAGTAAAAACCGGCTCATCGGCCAAAAAAGGTTGCTCGGCTAGGGGCAATTGAAGAATTAGAGTCAGTCGAACTGTTTGGGTCGGGTAAGAATGTGAAGATAGAGGAAGACTTGGATGAAGCCCTGAAACAGAACTTGTTGAAATTCTTAAAACAATATCCAGATGTGTTTGCATGGGGACACAATGACATGCCCGGCATAGACCCGAAATTTATTAATCATCGTCTGGCGGTAGACCCGGCTCACAAGCCGGTCAAGCAGAAAAGAAAGATCTTTAACCAGGAGCGGTGCGAGGCGATAGCCATCGAGGTGGAGAAATCTTTAAAATCTGGATTTATCAGGGAGGCGAAGTACCAAGACTGGGTGTCAAACGTGGTCTTAGTAAGAAAGCCCACCGGGAAGTGGAGAATGTGTGTAGATTTTACCGACCTCAATAAAGCTTGCCAAAAGACAGCTTACCATTACCAAAGATAGACCAATTGGTAGATTCAACGGCCTGCCACGGGCTACTTAGCTTTATGGACGCATTCTCGGGGTACAACCAGGTCAATATGCATCTTGGGGACGAGAAAAGACAACCTTCATTACCGACCAAGGGCTGTATTGCTACAAAGTAATGCCCTTTGGTTTGAAGAATGTTGGGGCTATATTTCAAAGACTGGTAAACAAGATCTTCAAGCCACTCATCGACACATCCATGTTGGTATACGTCGATGATATGATAACTATGTCCATAAAGCCATCATGTCATGTGATTGATCTAGAGAAGACCTTCGGGTTACTACAGAAGCATGACCTAAGGTTGAATCCGGAAAAGTGTGCTTTCGAGGTGGCCTCGGGAAAGTTTTTGGGTTATATGGTGAGCTCCGGAGGCATGGAAGCAAATCCTCAGAAGATTCGGGCTATTCTGGATCTGAAGTCTCATAGGACGGTTAAGGAAGTACAAAGCCTAACCGGTCGAGTGGCCGCACTGAACCGTTTTATTTCACGAGCAACCGAAAAATGTCTCCCTTTCTTCAAGGTCATCAAGAAGGCAAAAAGAGAGGTCAACTGGAAACGGAATGCGAGGCGGCCTTCCAACAGTTAAATCAATACTTGACACAACCCCCACTTTTAGCAAAGCCAATCCTAGGTGAGACCTTATTCTTGTATTTAGCTGTTTCTGAGCATGCTGTAAGTTCAGTATTAGTACAAGAGGCTGATAAAGTTCAAAGGCCAATATATTATATTAGTAAAGCTCTGTTAGATGCTGAAACTATATATTCAATGCATGAGCTGGTCGCCTTGTCATTAATTACTGCGGCCCGTAAATTATGACCTTATTTCCAGGCCCATCCTATTGGAGTTTACACTAGTTGTCCGTTAAGGCAGATCCTGTAAAAAACGGAGGTCATCGGGTAGGTTAGTAAAATGGTTAGTAGAGTTAAGTGAACACAACATTTCCTACCTACCAATGGCAGCGATAAAGGGTCAGGCTTGTGGCAGAATTTACGACATCTCAGGTTTTAGCAATTATGGAAGGTGGATGGGAGTTGTCGGTAGATGGCTCTATTAGCCCACAAGGTGGTGGAGCTGGGATTGTGTTGAAAATAAGTGAAGGAGATGAGACAATGTACGCCTTGAGATTCGCCTTCGAGGCCACTAACAACGAGGCAGAATATGAGGCAATTCTGGCCGGCTTAAGGTTATGCGCGGCAATGGGTGTTCGTGATGTAATTGTGAAGAGTGACTCCCAGTTGGCCATCCAACAACTGAAGGGAGAATTCCAGGCCAGAGAATCAAATATGATAGCCTACTTGGCAACGGTAAAAATTTTGGTCGGAAGAATGGGGAATGTACAATTCGAACAGATCGGTCGGGAGAATAACCATCAAGCAGATTCTCTAGCACGACTCGCTTCATCAATCAGATCGGAAAAGCCCAGAACAATTCCTCTGATCTGTTCCAAGTAAAAAGTGTGGGAAAACCCGAGGTAATGGAGATTGATGTGGAGAGCGGGTCTCATTGGATGCAGCCGATCATAAAGTATTTGGAAACAGGGGAGATACCGGAGGAAAAGAAAGAGGCCAGAAAATTGAAGTATAAAAGCAGCAGATTTTCTTTGATTGAAGGAGTACTATACCAAAGGGATTATATGGTGCCACTTTTGAGATGTCTAGCAGAGGATGAGACCGATTATGTGCTCTGGGAGATTCATGCGGGGATTTGTGGGAACCATGCTGGGGGCAATCAATTGCCTTTAAAGCTTTGAGGCAAGGTTTTTACTGGCCAACTATGCATCAGGACGGGATGAGAATAGCCCGAAAGTGCGACGAATGTCAAAAGAATGCCAACATCCACCACCTCCCGGCAGAACAATTGACTACAATATCTAGCCCGTGGCCGTTCTCTCAGTGGGGCCTGGATATTATTGGGCCAATGCCGAAAGGGCGAGGACATGCAAAGTACACTATGGTGGCTATAGATTATTTCACTAAGTGGGTGGAAGCAAAGCCTTTGTCCACAATCACATAGAAGAAAGCAGCTGAATTCTTGAAGAAAAATATTATCTGCAGGTTCGGGATTCCTCGGGCCATCATCACAGATAACGGGAAACAGTTCGACAGCAAAGGCTTCAGGAAGCTCTGTGAGGATCTCCAGATTGCCTTAAGGTTTGCTTCACCTGCCCATCCAAGTCCAACGGACAGGTCGAGGCTGCCAATAAAACTTTCAAAGAAAATCTTAAGGCTCGGCTCGGAGTTTGCAAAGGGTTATAGGTCGAAGAGTTGCCGGAGGTATTGTGGGCGCATCGGACAACCTGTAAGGACTCTACGGGAGAAACCCCGTTTTCTTTATCCTATGGGTTTGAGGCGGTCATTCCGGCAGAAATTGGGATGACTACCCACAGGGTTCAGCATTTTGAAAACGAGCAAAATGAGAAGCTCATCAGAAATCATCTCGACCTGATCGAAGAAAAACGGGAGAGGTTGGCTATAAGGACTGCGATCTATCAACAAAGAATGGCCCGATTCTACAAAAAGAAAGTCTGGACCTGGTCTTTCCTTCCGGGCGACCTAGTTTTGAGAAGAATAACTTTGAATACCCGAAGGCCAGAGGAAGGTTCGTTGGGTGCCAAGTGGGAAGGGTCGTATAGGGTTGTGGAAATTGTGAGGCCGGGTGCCTATCTTCTGTTGAGTTTAAATCAGTCCCAAGATCATAGATTAAGCATGAAAAAAGTGTAAATACAACCAAAGGAGGTGCAGAATAACTCACATTGATCGGTAGAGATGCATTTGGCGATGAATAAAAACGCACTGCCCTCCTTCAAAAAGGTGAAGCTCGGCAATGGCAGTGGACTGCTCGGTGTGGGTGGTGTTCCTCCTCCAAGAATCGGCCATGGATGTCCTTTGAAGCTCCAAGATTTGAGATAAACTTCCATGCTCACGAACTCACTTCCCTACCACCTTGGTATTCCTCCATGAGTGTGCTAGCACTTGATGATTTGCCACAAATCATCATTTTCCTCATTGTGTTTCACGGTGAAAACTAAAACCAGAAGAAGAAATCGGTCTTGAGACTGTGAGAGAGATGAAGATGGGTTTTGGCTCCAAAAGCCAATACCGAAAATGAAAGAGAGAGAATGAGTGGGAAATGAAATAATTGTATTAGGTTTTATAATTTCCAAAATTAATAAAACTTATACCACTTTTTTTAATTTCCAAAAGCAAGCATTAAATGCCTTTCCATCATCTCAAATCAACTCACATCAATCTCTCAAATGTCACATCACTCAAAGTGACATGTGATTTGACGCTTGATATGACTAATGATTTAACGCTTGATTTGACTTGCCTGCCGCACTCGAATTCGAAATGCGAATGCGCTCACAAAAAATCCCGGGCTCGGGTTCGCTAATTCCAAATTAACGAATTTTCCGTTGCGTCGTAATTAAACGATTACTCCTAGCGAAATCACTATTCACGTCGCTAACGAATTAATTCTAAATTAATTCGTTCGCCCGAATTAAAATCTAATTTTAATTCTGCGTCGAAATCTAATTACCGATTAATTCGAAATTAATCGTTCTCTCTCTTAAATTGATTTTTTATCCCAGATAAAATATCTATGTAATTAATCCCAGATTAATTTTCTCTCTCATTAAATTAATCCCAGATTAATTAAAGTGTGAGTCATACGTCATCGGTGAATCTTCGGGAAGCGACCCATGAGATCTCCGGATATGTTGGTAGTAAATCGGGTCGTCGGACTATCCGAACACGTAAGTACCTTGTACTACGTTTACACCGATTCACAAGACAAGGTTGGCTTCTAGCAAAGCGCCATGCATACCCAATTCTCCAGAAACATGCTTACAAGAATAAGCGATCTATATCAGGCGTAGTATACGGTGTATTGCGTATTTCGATCCAGTATCAGATGATCACGTGCTAGGCCTGAGGCTGGAATTGTGTCTGCCCCGTACGAAGCACATGTCGGATGTCTGGTAACTAGTCTCTATATCAGATAACTATGACCTAGTCATATTATCCTGATGACTGCAGTACTTAAGAGAACCAGTACCGTATCCTACGTGACCATCATCTCCATATGACTGGAGTGACACTTCCGTCTTTTCATCACACCCAACACACTATGATTCTCAATATACCCAGTATTGGCGTACACATAACCTGTTAAAGCCCTGGACGACCTCAACCAAAGTATATTGATTGTCGCAAGTATTAGCGGTGCAAGTCTCAGGTTAAGACCAAATACACCTACCCTGATTTCGGACTTTCATATACACATAGTCATACTACCAATGGAATTCCGATGGGGTCTATCCAGAGCGAAGCTGTTTCCCATACCATCGGTAAAACACAACCTCATATTACACTTACATGAGTATCATATACCCAAATATATGATAACTATGATGTTGTGCCCTCACAACGCGCACAAGTGTAATACTAGTATTTTACGTATTTATCAATGTCCAATCTCGATAATACTCTGACTAGGGATATTTAATGATTTATCCTTTGTGGACTGATACTGTCTCATATCATTCTCAGCTCAGGAACAAATCATATGGACCTCTCATCATTTATACATCTAGGTGATCTAATCACAAATGATAAGAGTGCAATCTTTTTATCACATAGTTAATTTGTACAACAACACAATGATATGTACAAATAGTGACGTTATGGGTCATAATTGTCCAACAATCTCCCACTTGGCCTATAGCCAGTCACTCGAGTGTCTACCACCCGAACTATGTACGGTTGGCTCAAATTGCTGAGAAAAGGTTTTCGTCAGTGGATTTACATGATTATCGTTTGATGCGATTTATTCGATCATCACATCGCCACGATGTATGATCCGAACGAATCAAATGAATATCGAAGTATTTATCTGGATCGTTGATGAGACCACTAATTATTTAGCATGTGCTGAAGCCTAGCTCAACTGCTAAGAGAACTTTATCTAATCTAATTAGATTTTATCGACCCCATAAGGCTTCTATTTCTGCCTCAGCTGCAGCAATAATCCGAATTTGTTGTTTATTCGGTAACAGTATCTTGCTTGGAAGATTTCCAGCTCACTGTACCGTTATTCAAACTGTACAGTACTGTTTTTATCGGTTGGGAAACTTGTGGTAGTGATCATAGTCACTTCAAGTTCTCATTCTCCAAAGTTTAAGACAGCATCCTTAGATCTCTAAGATACTAACGGATGTTCTTAATATCAATCCAGTGACTATCACTTGGATTGGCCTGTTTGTGAATCATATGCTCAAAGCGTATGAGACACCAGGTCGCGTACATTTTTCATGTACGATTTCTCAGAGAGTTTTCGAAAGACAAGCTTTCGCCGATTATTATTGGAATATCATTTGCAAGAAATGACACATTATCATTATTTATAGGACAGCCACTGTCAGTGCGCTCCCACTAACCCTCTTATATACACAAGAATGTTTTCGTTTTGAATTAAATCATAAACTATTATGATTACATCAAAACATCCAAGAACATATACTTGCTTCAATCCAAACATGGATCGATCAACCTGCAAACCTTGTTTGCTAGTTTTGGTACGACAAAACCGACATGATGTTATAAACACCCTCCAAAAGGTTTCCTTTTCAGGAAAGTGATTTTCCCGTTCAGCTGTCATATTTCATAAATGAAACATGCAGCTTTAGCAAGCATTATCCAAATGGATTTACCGTGGCTACAGGTAAAAAGGTTGAATCGTAATCAACACAATGTTGATAACGATACCTTTCCGCTAAAAGCCTAGCTTTATACGTTGGTATGTTGCCTTCCATGTATGTCTTCCTTGAAGACTTATAAAGTACCAGTAGGCATAATGCCTTGCGGTACATCAACTAGTATCCAAACTTGTTGACATACATGGAATCCATTTCGGACTCATGACACTTTGTCATAATTGGGAGTCGATACCTTGTATCACTTCCTTATACGTAGTCAAATGGTATTCCTCAATAAGATAGACATCTTTATGAGGTGAGATCAGAAACCCATACCCCAGGTTGTTTTCTGAATCTCTCCGACATACGCGATTTTTGTGTATACGAAGATTAATGGTAATAGTTTCATCCTTGATGAACTATTTGTGTTCCATTAGGAATCAGTGCCTGTAATAGTATTACTCCGATTTTTCATCGAGTTTTACTATCCTCCCACTTACCACTGCATATCAGTATTCCTCTCAGGAAAACCGCATGGTGAACAACAATCCAATTGTTCTCAAGTGAGTTGTATAAGTACAATACTTTGGTATCCCTAGGATATCCTACAATTGGCACTTATCCAATTTGGGTTTTAGTTTGGTATCATCCAAACATATGCCTAGCATTCCCAAATTTAACAGGAATGTGAAACCCGGTTTCTTTCCCGTTCATATCTAATATGTTATCTGTCAAACAGATTTTAATGGAACCTTATTCTAAATAAGTTTTGCACTGTTTATGCGTATCCGTTGAAGGAAATGGTAGCTCAGAGCGACTCATGATTAACCTAATCATGTCTAACAAAATTCGGTTACTCGGTTCGGACACACCGTCAAATTGACATGTTCCGGGAGGAATCCTCTTTTGAAAGAATACTTAACTCTTTCAAGTATTTTAGAAACTTATTGCTGGAGTATTTTTCATTACGGTCTTACCGTGATGAAATAATACTGTAGCAGATCTGTATGTCTATTTCGTGTCGAAACCTTAAAAGTTTCTGATTTGTGTTCTTCAAAACATAACCATTACGCGATGCCACATCCGTATAGGTCACGAAATATTCATATCCACATCTAGCCTAGCTAGACATGGGCCCATTTGCTTCACTATGAATTAGGGCTAACAGATCGGTGGCATTTGCACTTTTACCAAGTAAACAATGTATTAGGCACTTTGCCTAATAAACTAGATTCGTAGACTTTATTTGATTAGAATCAAATCAGTCCTAGTACCCGCTCTTTCAAAAGTGCGGATATACAATTCTTGTTTAATGTGTCACAGACAACATTGCCACTATTAAGTTTCTCCTGATCAAATCAGTTTGAGCTATTTGTTTGTCATGTTATATATTTGAGATTTAATTTATATTCAAAATATAAATTCTGTTTATTCACATCTAATGTGTTTATCTCAATATCATCTTATATAATAAAACACTTTAGTGTTCTAAAATATAAAGGTTCAATCCGCAACGGATTAAACACTGATATAAAGATAATGTTCCTAGTCAAACTAGTTACATTATAACGGTTTCCTAATTTACGTACATACCTAAAGGGTAGTTCCTAAACTTAGGTATCTATGGTCAAAACAGCGACTTTCGTCCCGTTTCTGATTCGCAGATTAATCTCTATTGAAGTCAGTATCCTGTTCAAAACAGATTCTAAACATCAATACATATATTTATGTACCACACTAATTATTTAAATCTAATTTTAATACTAGTAGTGAACATATTTCTGACAAACATATTTGAAGTCAGAGTCTTGCTCGTCTTCAATTCCTTCTCATGATATGTCCTCTTATCTTCCTAGAAGACTATAATGATTTTGCCTTTGCCAATTTTTCACACTCCAGAAGCCTTTGTCCAAGCCTTGGCATTCTGGAATATCGAAGTAAGGTGCGCCTTGCGCTACTTGCCTAATTAATTTAATCATTTAACAAATAAATAAATAAATAATTAATTAAATATAAATATATTAAATATATGTATAATATTTACATTAAATATCAAATACTTATATTCATTTATGATATTAGTCAAATATCTCAATTTGACAATTAATTAATGTGTATTTGAATTAATCAAGTATTAAATACAAATACACAAAAATTAAGGAAATGACTATCGGGTCCTTTCACATGTATTTTGCGTTTAAACTTTAAACGACTTTATAAATAATCAATATTATTTATAATTGTTGCCCTAGTGCTCTACGAGTATATTTCATTATTGAGACTCTCTAGATTCAGACATATCCGTCACGAAATCCAATTTTGTGTCTATAATTTATCCACCAGTAAATTATGACGATCACAGATAAACTCGTTGAATCATACAGGTCGAGGTCATGGAAAATGTATAATTCCTCCGTCACAGGTATCCGGATAAATCCCAGAGATATAGATGTAAACGTCAAATCTCTATAGGGATTATCCAGTCGACTATTCTATTATTAATCTCAAAAAGAATGTTTAGAACTAGCTTCTAAACTGTACCACGGGCCCATGGTTTTATCTGATTCCTAATTATATGGACTATCTATGGTCTGATACACAGAACTGACGGATCCTATCTTGATACACATAGGACACCCTGAGGATATATCTACACCCAAAGAACAGGCGGAGCTCTGATCTAAATAGATCGGTGACGTGACTGCCATCTAAGTGTAGAAGATGTCTCATGTGCCCACAATGGCATCTCAAGTCTAAGAATCACAAGTGCTACTCAACCCGTGAAGATTATTATTGACGTTGATGTACCATCAATTAAGAATCTTCGGTGATTCATTCAGTGTTTATCCGCTATAAACACCTACACGTCTATACTAGTCTCAAGACTTATGGTTCATTGAGAAACCATTGGAATCATATATTCTAGTATACGACATGTACCGGTCTCAACGGGTTTACTATACTGACCAAGTAGTGTAAACCTTGACCAGGAACAGCCTGAGAATGACAACGTCATGATACTACTCAATGTCGGTTGCAACGCTTTTGCAACAGTATCATGACTGATCATTATAAGGTCATTACGTCTTTACCCTATTAAAAGATTCATTATATTATAAAAGCTGTATATATTATTCAAAATAATAATGTTTTACAGAAGTATTCATTAAGAAATACAACCGGGAATTGGCGCTGTGAGCACCAACCCCAACAATTGGCACCAATCTAGCCATAACATTTACCACAATATTTTCAAAGTCTTGGCCTAATCCAATTATGACGCATGTCACAAGATCAATATCATCAATTGGTTTGCCAGTAGAAGCTAACTCACCACATAAGTTTTTCATTTTAGTAAAATACTCAGTGATGGACACGTCATTTTTCTTTGTTGATTGAAGCTGCATCTTTGTAAAGATTAATTTAGCTATAGAATGAGATGAATACAATTGATAAGTGTGGTTTATACTCACTTATTCCGACATCCTTAGCCTATTATTTTGTTATGTTTCGTGCCATTTAATGTTATTTATAGTTTATTTTATGTTTTATTTACATGAGCATTAATACATGGATCTTGGGACATTTGCACGTGTTTTGGGACCATATGGATGTATCGGACGAGCACGAGAGCACAGAACTAAGACGCATGAAGCAGTGGGAAGATTATTACTGGCACCGCGGCGCCCAAGTTCTGGCGCCACGGCGCCAGCAAGCCTCACGAGTCCCAGCCAAGCGCCGCAGCACCAATTGACAGGCGCCACAACACCCTCATCAGCGCATCCCATACAAATTACCAAGCATTTGGCGCCGTGGCGCCAATAAACCAGGGCCACGGCGCTGCGGGAGAGTCAGACGCGTTCCAAGAAAATAATTTCAGGGTTTTTTAACATACCCAATGACTCCAGGATTTTATTATAAATAGATTAGGTTGTCCAATACTCAAGAGGAGACTAATACATAGCACAAAACAACAAGTTTTTGGCACTGTTGCCAGAGATTATTTGTTTAATTCACATTAATACTATTACCAAGTAATCTTAGCTTTAATTAGATTTAGATTTAGATTTTTATTTTTTATTTTATTTTCTTTATTTTTGTCTTAATTTTTATTTTTGTTTTTATTTTTTATTTTTTATATTATATTATATTTTATATTATATTATTTTATTTTATTTTATTTTATTTTTATTTTTGTTTTATATTTTTTCGTACGAGGTGAGTTGGAAAAGAAGCAATGGCAGATTCTATTGGTACACTGATAGCTCAAGTATCGTCCCTCGCGACTTATCTAGAAGTATTGACAAATCAAATGAGCCAGCCGTTTATTGGCGCTGTTTCTGCTAATGGAATACTCTTACCCAATAGAGGAGCAGGATTTGAACAAGTACAGTATGTGAACAATCGGAAATTCAACAACTATAGAGGCAGTCCTATGACTAATTGTTATCATCCGAATTTTTCATATGCTAATATGGAGAACGTTTTGCAACCTCCTCATGGCTTCAACTATCCAAAAACTGAGTAGGAACCTTCATTAGATGACCTCATGAGCACGTTTGTAGCTACAACTTCATAGAGGTTTGAGAAGAATGAGTCAAGGCTGGATAACATCGAAACACATATGGGCAATATGGGGGCAACATTGAAATATTTAGAAGCGCAAATTACATTGCTTGTTTCTTCAATGGCCAATCAACAGACATGGGTGTTTCCAAGGAATATTAAATTCAATCCCAATAGAGCAATGTCAAAACATAACCTGTAGGAGCGGAAAAGAGATTAAAGACACCTCTCAGGACTCAGGCAGTAAAGAAAAAGAAACAGTATTTCATGAGGAAACAGTAAGAGAAGAAGAGAACAAAGGTGAATTGAAAATGAAAGTTCAAGATAAAGAAGTCACCTTCAGTATTTTCAGAGCCATGCCGAGTCCTCAAGACGGTGCAAAATGTCATAGGGTAGATATAGTAGAGAATGGAGTTGAAACCAGACAAGGTGAATCAGTATTTCAGCAACCTACGAGCATAGTGCAACCATGCATAAATGAAGATTATTTGTAGCTAAACCTGAAACCAATTCCAAAGCACCGCAAAAAAGAGGAAAAGAAAAGTCAGTGCTCACTTGGAGATGATCCCTGGAAGGTTAAAAAGGAGGCCAAGCCAATTTTGCTGAATGTGCAGTCCAGAATTTCCAACTGGGGGACCATCTATGGATAAATTACCACAGCCTGACAAGCTGTCTTTTTCATGTCATAAGAACCGTTGGATACCAAAGAAGAATGAAGATGAGATTACCTGGTTCATTACGTTTAAGCCACCATGACCATTTGGATGGTTGCGTCTGGCTGAAGACGTTAAACTTAGCGCTAGCAGTGAGGCAACCCTTGCATTTGTTTTATTATTATTTTCTTATTTTTATTTTTTATTTTATTGTGTGCTATTTGTTTATTTATTCGTTTTGCATGCTATTTATGCAGGTAGCACGAGACACACAATGCTCGTGCAACCAAATTCTAACCAGCATGAGCCTGATCAACTCAATGCACGGTAGTGTTGTTCCTTAATCTGGTTTCTTTATATTTATCTTACATTGAGGACAATGCAAGTTTTAAGTTTGGGGGTGTGTGCATGTATTCCTGCTATATATATTTTTAGTAAAAAAAATTAATAAATAAAAAAATAAATTATTTTTGTTTTTATGTCCTATATAGTAAAACATAAATCATGTGATGATATTGTTTGTTTATGGATGAAATTTTAGAAACAATAAGTGCCTAATATACTTTTATCTGATGTTTTGAGTAGTTAATCTAAGTTAGACTCGTAAGCACTTAATAATAGGTTTCTAGCAGTAAGAACTTAAGTAGTTGACAAGGTGACTAGTTGAAGAAATTGTATGTCGATGAATGACTGTTTGCTTAGATATATATCCTGATTTGCTAGTGTTATGAAGTGTGGTATAGCTAAAAAAAATGTCTCTAAGGAAAGAAATTAAACCACCTATAACCGATAAGCGTAAAGCTACCCATGGGCGAGTATTAGGACCACCATGAGAAGAAATGCTACCTTAAATGGTAGATGTGCTGATGAAAAAAATTGAAAAAAAAAGTGCAAAGAGAAGTAAAAAGAGACAAGAAAATAAAAGGGAAAAAATCATATCATACTGAGCACAAAATAAAACAATTACAGAGCTTAATTGAGATATCTAGGTTGGTTTGACCTCAAAGTTTCATCTGTGTTATGGGGGAGCTGATTCGATCTTGGAAGGCTATACAGATTCAGATATGGCAGGAGATCTTGATGGTAGGAAATCTACATCAAGTTTCATCTACACTTTTACAGGGGGAGCTATGTCATGGCAGTCGAGATTGCAAACGTGTATTACATTATCCACAACAAAAGCTGAGTACATCGCTATAGCTGAGGAATGAAATGAAATGTTGTGGCTAAAGCATTTTCTCCAAGAGTTAGGGATCAAACAGACAGAATAAAAGATATATTGTGACAGTCAGAGTGCTCTGGACTTGAGCAAGAACTCAATGTATCATTCCCGGACGAAGCACATCGATATTCGCTATCATTAGATACGGGAGGTGATGGATCAACAACTGCTGAGACAAGTGAAGATCCATACAGATGAGAATCCAGTCAACATGTTAACAAATGTGGTTACTCGGGACAAGCTAGAGCTGTGCAGAGACATAGCTGAGATAGTTGTCAGATGATGATTGTCTCAGATGCAGCTGGAGGGGGAGAATTGTAAGAACTAGCATGCATGAGACATGCACAAGTTATCTTTTCCAGCAAGCATCAACAATCAAGCCATTGCCATGCAATGATGAGAAGCCTCCAAGCCAACTTTAGGTGGTGTTGAAAATGAAGCAAACAAACAATCAAATTTAGGTGCCATGATTTTAGGGAGTGCAAGTTGGCTAGTGTGTGTTGAGTTGGCAAAAACGTGTGCACTGTAACATATGTTTTTGCCCTATAGAGAGTGAAGGTTTTTGTAAAGTTTAAATACTTTGTAATCTATTCTTGTGAGTAATAGAAAATCATTCGGTTTTTCCTTCAAAACACTCTAAAGTGATCAGTAAATCACAACAGTATCACCGCTATCTTCTTTGGCTTCATGAAGTGTTTCTTCATCAGTTTTCTTCGGCTTCAGAAACTCTTGATGTGTTAGCTCTCTCAGAAAAATGAAGGCTCTATTTCAGTAGTTGAAGATGGGGAAGACACCGACCTTGTGACTCTTGAACCAACATTAGCAGACAAAAAGCGCCTTTTGAATCTCGCAAAGATAGTTGCCATGGTAGGTAGGGCTACTCTCTTTAGTTATCTGTTTGTTTATCTTGGTCTTATCTTGTTTTTTTGTTAAATTGACCTCCAAGTCCTATCCTCGAATTCGTATTTCAATTTTTAAAACCCCTCTTGCATTTGGTAATTTTAGGTAAATTTCGAGCATTTTCATTTCTGAATCACTTGTATCCATTAAAAAATTTTAAGGGTGCATATATCTATTTCAAAAACTAAGGCATGTGTTTATCTTTTTCAAAAATTTTGGGGGTTTATGTCATTTTCCTACTAAAATGAATGAGGACAATATAATCTTTTATGGTCAGTATTAGGTCAACAGTTATATTAACGGGAAAACTAACTTTAGGTGGTACATATGTCCATATCAAAAATTAAGGGGGTGTATTTGTCCTTTCAAAAAAAAAAAAAATAGGAGGGCATTTATCCTTTTCAAAAAAAAAAGAAAAAGCACATACAGTTTGAATGTAGAGAGTTCGAGAAAAAATGGACTTATCTCACCGCCAAACCACTCTTTTCTCGTTTAAGTGAATATGTAAATTATTGACTGTCCTAAACTCTTATAAGGATGAAGGAACCCACTTCCTAAATTCGAACTCAAAACCTCAAAGTGAAATCCTAAACAAGCTACGGAAGGGATAATTTGACAGTGAGATTTTCAATTATAAAAAAAAAAAAAATCTTCCCAAAAGGTTACATGAGCGAAATTTCTCAATAGACTTTTGGGCCTAATACTAAGAAATAAAAAGGTTTTCCTTTAGTTTTATATTTTATGAAATATCTAAAAACACTATCATATCAATAATCCAAGCACTTTTTCCACAAATACTAAACAATGTAACCATCCAAGTAATATAAGTTTTGTCATAATTAAAAAAAAATTCTTTTTCTTTTTATGATTTTATAATAATATCATTCAAATGTTCACTAATAAAAAATATGAGACGTCTTATTTTTACTATAAAAATATAGAAAAATAAATAGTTTTTAATTGTAATAAAAATTAATTAAAAGAGACTCTTGGGACATTTTTGAAAATAAAAAAACAAAATTTTATATTAGCAGGGTTTTAACGCCTACAATTATTTCTAAGTTATTTTTGGAAATGTTGGAAACTCTACAATCAAATCATCCTATCCGGATTTAAGCGAAATAAAAACTTACAAAAAATTACTCATTGAACTCGAGCTCAGGATATAATAATCAAGTCCTAAATCATTTTGCCACGTGGGGAATTATTTCCAAGTTTATTCTTAAGGGTGGCAATGAGCCTGGTCGGGCCTGGGCTTTGATAAGCCCGGTCCGAGCCCGGCAAAAAAAAAACCTGGGCCTGGGAAAAGCCCGGCCCAGGTGTCTTCCGGGCTCAAATCCAGGCTTTATCCGACTTTTTTTTTAAAAAAAATTAAAAAATATACAAATACAAAATACATTCACACTATATACAAAAGACAATTCACAAATAAATCAAAAGTTTCATCGATAAATTAACAATTTAATATTACAAATAAATAAAAATATTACAAAAATTAATATATATATATATATATGTTTTTTTTGTTATTTTGGCCTAGCCCAAACTCGAACCAGGCTTTTAATTTAGGGTCCGACCAGGATTTTTTTTTTTTACTCGGAATAGGGCCGAACCTGACTTTTCTGCTACCCTTATTTATTCTTATCACGCGGTGTATGCCACGTCCACGCGGGAGACTGGCTCTATTTATACAACATTTTGGTAGAAATTATTTTATATATATAAAAAAAGAGCAATGATATACACACATACAATCTCACTAACAAAAATACACCCCTCTCACTGTGTACAGTGATTGCTACAGTAATCACTGTAGCTACAGTGAGAGGGTGTAGTTTTTGTTAGTGAGATTGTATGTAAGTGTAGCATTTTTCATAAAAAAAAAAAAAAACGAATGGCCGACAAGCGCTTTTATCAAATCAGCTGCTTGTTAACTTCAAGTCTTCAAGTGGTTTTCAATGCATCTTCAGCATATTCAGTTCCAGTAAAAATGTGCTGAGTACTCTTCTTTAAGTAATCAGCATAATGCAATAATCAAATTATAAGGCCCGAGATTTCTGAAGCTCTCAAATCTACCAGCCACTGTTGGCTGAGACTTGGATAAAATTTTTTATTTTATTTTTGAAAAAAAAAACTCGTGTTGGCGTATTCTTTTGGCATATTCAGAACATGTTTCACAGCAACAATCAAATTTGTGACAGTGATGGCAATGCTCTCGGTGCTGGTTTGCTTGTCGCCGCCTCCACCCGCTCCCCCTCCTCGTCTGCCAAGTATGCCCGCCGTCTCTGGCGCCGGAGCATTACTGTTGTTATTTTTGTTTCTCCCAAGAAAACAACTTGTTTCCCTGCACAAGATTTATTGCCATCACCAACGACTTCATCACCTCTCAAAACTCAAGAAAACGACTCAGATTCTCTAGGGGATGAATCCTCAAACCTTGAGAATCCTGTTCCTGAAAATGGTTTCATCAGCTTTGTTTCAAAAGCCTACAGCAGCTTTTCTAGCAAATCTTTCAAGGATCAAGGAGCCTCAACTTCAAGTTATGTTCCTGTCCCATTATCACCTGTTAACCAGGGAATTTCTAGAAACCTGTCCTCTCAATCTCGACATGCCATTGACATTCCATCTGATAACGAGGAGGAAGAAAAGAGTGAAGACCAGCAACTTCGCCACACTTTTGACCATATTGTGAAAGAGAGGGACCTGAATTTGCTGAATGTATTTGGGGGTCTTGAAAAAGTTGCATCAGCCTTTGGTTCCCATTTGCAGCTCGGAATTCAAGCTGTTCAAGTTCAAGGGCCACAGATATGGAACACCCACAAACCAATTCATGCAAAAGGGTTTTTCTTCTTCTTACTGAAGGCTAGCAACAATCTTAACATTCTTCTCTTATTAGTTGCAGCTGCACTTTCCTTTGTCACTGGGGCCATGGAGCATGGGCCTAAAGACTGGTGGCATGATGGGGTTGCCATACTTGCCGCAGTTTTTGCTTCTCACTTTTCCAGCTGTCTCCAATTTTCGCCGAGCTAGAAAGCTTGAGAAGAAGCTATGGGAGGAGAAAAACAAATTGGAAGTGAAAGTTGTAAGAAGTGGACAGCAGCAACACATTACCATATCCAATCTTGTAGAGGGCGATTTAGTACAGTTGATGAAGGAGGATCAAGTTCCTGGTGACGGATTGCTTGTGAACAACAATGATTTAGTGTTGGATGATGTGCTAAACTCCAAAATTGATGTTGATCGAAACCCGTTCCTGTTCTCTGGTTCAAAGGTAATGAAGGGGCATGGCAGTATGCTTGTGACATCAGTGGGAGCCCATACAGCATTAGGCAAGGTGCTGAGCACGGTGAGCCAGGATCCTTATGAGAAGACGCTGCTAGAAGCTCAGACAGAAAAGCCAATTGCCTATATGGATAATTTTTCTTTTGTTGTCTCTGTGCTAATTGCTCTTGTGGCATTAATTCGCTTATTATGCAGGAAACACAGTGGAGATAATAATGGATTACCTGAACTGAAGGGCAATGTTTCTGTAGGCATGGTGATGAAGATCTTTGAGAGGATTTTGTTAAAACCTCATGGGAAGAT
Organism: Zanthoxylum bungeanum; assembly: GCA_019454045.1. Classification (NCBI taxonomy): domain Eukaryota; kingdom Viridiplantae; phylum Streptophyta; class Magnoliopsida; order Sapindales; family Rutaceae; genus Zanthoxylum; species Zanthoxylum bungeanum. The sequence goes on from SKCR01026489.1 coordinate 250,504, forward strand.
TAGCATTTTGGCAAGTGCCCTTACAGGGGTAGTGATAGCAATACAGCATGGCATGCCATTTGTGATTACAGTTTCCCTCTCTTTTTGGAATGAGAAGGTGTTTATAAATCAGGCAAAACCTCAGAATTTATCAGCATTTGCCACAATGGGTATTGTTTCAGTTTTCTGCATCGATGCAACTGGTGGGCTCGTGTGTAACCGTGTTGAGGTTAAAAATTTTAGGATTTGTGAAAAGGATCTGAACAATGATGCAGCCTCTGAAATCAATCAAGCTGTTCTTCGAGCTCTAGAGCAAGGAATTGGGGCATCAGTTCTATCGCCTGAGATTTCTCCTTGGCCAACGAATGATTGGCTGGTTTCTTGGGCGAACTCTAGGAGTTTGAATGTGGACTTTGTAGATCGAAATCTTTCCATCCTGAAATATGGAAAATTGAGCTCTAACAAGAAAGTTTGTGGAGTTTTGGTGAAGAATAAAGAAAAAATGATGCATATACACTGGAGTGGAGCTGCATCAACAATCCTAGACATGTGTTCACATTACTATGATAGCAAGGGGGAAAGTTGTGCAATCAAACATGAGAAAAGAAAATTTCAGGAATTGATTAAAGATATGGAGGACAGAGGTCTCAGACCCATAGCATATGCTTGTAGTCAAACAGAGGTTCCAGAGATTAAAGAAGATGGGTTGCACTTGTTGGCAGTGGCAGGTCTGAGATACCCTTGCCCGGATGAGATTAAATCAATAATCGAAGCTCTCAGGAATGCTGGTGTGAGAATTATATTGGTATCTGATGATGAACTCTCAGCTGTCAGAGCCATAGCATGCGAACTTGGAACGTTTAAGCCCGAGTCAAATGATGTGGCAATTGAGGGTGAACAATTCCGTGATTTGAATCTCCCTGAAAGAATGGAAAAAGTGGATCGGATGACTTTGATGGGCAGTTGTTTTGCTGAGGACAAGCTTCTCCTTGTTCAGAGCGTGCAACAAAAAGGTCATGTTATTGCATTCTTTGGAGGGTCATCAAACAGAGATACTCCAGCTTTAAAAGCGGCCAATATTAGTATCACTGAGGATAATAGATGCACAGAAATGACTAGAGAGAGCTCCGACATTGTAATTTCAGCTAAAAGTTCATTGATTACAATTGTGAAGCTTGGCAGGTGTGCTTACCGCAACATTCAGAAGTTCACTCAACTTCAGCTGACTGGATGCATTTCTGGCTTGCTAATAACCTTGGTCACAGCATTGAGTTTGGAAGAATCCCCTATAACATCAATTCAGTTGATTTGGGTATACTGGATTATGTACATTCTGGGTGGCGTCATGATGGGAATAGAGTTTAAAGACCAGGAACCAACTACCAATTCAACAGCAAGGAGGACAAAGTCATTACTTGACAAAGTGATGTTGAAACACATAGCAGTTCAAGTTCTATGCCAGGTTTTTGTTATGCTGATCTTTCAATTTTGTGGGCAGCTCATTCCGAGCATGAACAAAGATATTCGAAAAGCCATGATATTCAATAGTTTCACTCTATGCCAAGTTTTCAATCAGTTCAACGCCATGGGCCTACTAAAGAAGGAGGTGTTATCAGCTATCCTAGGAAATTATACATTTCTTGTGGCTTTGGTGATTGTTATAGTTATGCAAGTGCTGGTGGTTGAGTTTGCAACAAGCCTAGCCGGTTACAAGAGATTGAATGGGATACAGTGGGGCGTCTGTTTCGTTTTAGCCACACTTCCATGGGGAATTCATTGTGCTGCAAACTTCATTTCAGATTCTTTCTCAAGCATGTTCTTCTTTTCTAATGGCTTATGGCTAGAGTTCTCAAGGAGACAGCAGCATTGGCCAATTATTTCATTTCTAGGTATCCCATTTTCAATGTTCCTTTTCTTCTCTATATCTCACTATTACATCCCAGATAATTCATTCACTTCTCGCTAGGTTATAGCATATCAGAATTGAACTGACAACAGTCCCACTTCATTGATTATGTAACGGATAATCCCCTTGCTAGTTGGGCTCTTTCCATGATGTTAATAAATAAAAAAGAAAAAAAATGTTCTACTTAAATGCACAAAGTTACTAGTTTTTTTTTCAATGATGCTACTACTTCAGTACTTCTTTTTCCATATTAAGCAATCCCCATGTGATTGTTTTTAGTTAATAAATCTCACCTCATTCAATAGTATATAGAAATTTAATAAATTGAGATTTGGTCAATACAAAATTAACCACACTTTCGTAAAATCAATTTTAAGATACTTAGTTATTTGTGAATATATGATGTGTGGTGTAAATAATAAGAAACATAGGATGGTTTTTTTTTTTTTTTAATAAAATTATTAAGTGAAATTAAAATTAATAACACTAAATTTTAAAAAAATTACATATATAAAAAAATTAAGTGAAATTGATATTAAATAACACTAAATTAAAAATTATATATATAATAAAAAAATTAAAAACTAAATTAAAAACTAAATGGTAATCCCCCATTTCCTGAAGTGGAGGCAAAGCTTGCTTGCTTTGACAGGCGCCCACTCTTGCAACAACTTGCTTGCTTTGAGTGGACACCCACAAGATAATGGCGTCCGAGTATCCATTTTTTGGGTTAATTAAGAGTAATTTTGTTCATTTATATATTTTTTGAATGTTATGAAAATGTTGTTAATTTTATATGTGATCAAATCAAATAGATCCTTAAAAAAAAAAAAAAAACAAATAAAATAGGTAAATTTTATAAATTTCCCTATTTTTATTATCGTTTGAATTCATAATCTAAGGATATCCAAAACATAGATAGATATATTTGAAAAAGAATAATATGATGTGAGTAATGCGTTTGAAGGGAATTCACACTATTATCTTGTGGCTGGTGGTATTCTCTGTGGAAGACATGGGCAGCCACAAGATCTTTCAAAGTCCACGTGGCATTACACTAGCCTCTATATAATCAGAAAAAATCTACATGGAAATCAATATCCACTACAACAACCAATCAGATGCTGCTGACGTGTAGATACCATAATCCATAAATAATCTCATGCAGAGCAGCTCCTAATCCTATGCATCTCCAGAGTGAAAGAAAGAAACAACAGCCACAGAAGACAATAAGAAAAAATGGCAACCTCTGCTATCCAACAATCAGCATTTGCTGGCCAGTCCGCCTTGAGGCAATCCAATGAGTTTGTCCGCAAAGTTGGAGTTGTCGACGGCGGCCGTATCACCATGAGGAGGACTGTCAAATCTGCTCCCCAGAGCATCTGGTAACTACATTTGTATTGTTGCTTCTAAAGCAAAATCATGACTGCATATTTAATTTTGCTAATTGATTTGGCATTAGTTTTCTGCTATATAAATAAATAATCATACATAATTGAAAAAATGCTTTAGGCACAAGTGTTAAACATCTGATCAGCAAAATGCTGTTAACTGACAAACAGGTATGGCCCAGACCGCCCAAAGTACTTGGGACCATTCTCTGAACAAACACCATCATACTTGACTGGTGAGTTCCCTGGTGACTATGGCTGGGACACTGCTGGTTTATCCGCAGACCCGGAAACATTTTCCAAGAACCGTGAGCTTGAGGTGATCCACTGCAGATGGGCAATGCTTGGAGCCCTTGGCTGTGTCTTCCCTGAAATCCTTTCCAAGAATGGAGTGAAGTTCGGTGAAGCAGTTTGGTTCAAGGCTGGTGCTCAAATCTTCTCTGAAGGTGGCCTTGACTACCTTGGCAACCCCAACCTCATTCACGCTCAGAGCATTTTGGCTATCTGGGCTTCCCAGGTTGTGCTCATGGGGTTTGTTGAAGGATACAGAATTGGTGGTGGTCCTCTTGGTGAAGGACTTGACCCCCTTTACCCCGGTGGTGCTTTTGATCCACTTGGATTGGCTGATGATCCTGAACAATTTTCTGAGTTGAAGGTGAAGGAGATCAAGAATGGCCGCCTGGCTATGTTCTCCATGTTTGGATTCTTTGTCCAGGCTATTGTCACCGGAAAGGGTCCCATTGAGAACCTCTTCGACCACGTTGCTGATCCTGTGGCCAACAATGCCTGGGCTTATGCCACTAACTTTGTCCCCGGAAAGTGAAGAAACTCAACAGGAGATGGTGTCTGTTTCTGCTGTAACATCATTCTATGTATGTGCTTTTGTTTAAAAGTCTCTTGGTGTGGACTCATTAGTATTGCTGTAATCTTACCAGTGGAAATAATATTATGCGCTTGATCTTTTATTTCCATCAGAATTTCAGAAGTTGATTTAGAAATTTTATTGGAAGACCGGTGGAAACTGAAACATCCTAAGAATCAAAACAAGCTAAAACATATTAATAAGAGCATTGATGATAGAAAAAAAATGCCAAGGAATCACAAAAATTCCTTGCAGAAGCAAGATCCATTTTTGTAGTGATGGAAACGGCTATCATTAACTCAAACAATAATTTGGCGATTATATATACCCCGACAACAGTTTTGTTACAGAATGGCAATCGTTACAAACACGAAGGTTCTTCACAATGCGAAATGGACTCCCGGATTTGACATTAATAAGACCAAACGCGATAGCCAACCTCTCTCTCTGATTTTCCAATTCTGCTTCCTTCTCATTTTGACCTTCAATACATAATAGAACTCGAGTCGTGTCCAGAACATGCTCTACAACTTTCAATTTCTCTCTCCTTTCACTCAATTCGGAATATATCTCGTGTTTGGGGATGTGACTTAGAGTTGACAACGGGTCGGGTCGGGTCGGGACGGGATTTACCAAATCTCGTTTTGTTCTAGTTATATAAAACGAGATAAAAATATATTCCGATCTCATCCCGTTTTACAAAAAAATTTATCCCGTCTCGTGAGATCCCGACTCGTCCTTTGAAAATCCCGTCTCGATTTAAATTTTTCCTATCCTGATCCCGTCCTATTTTCAAAACGGGAAAAAAAATTATCATGAATCCTATCCCAAATAGGACAGGAGGGTCAAAATTCCAACCCTAATGTGACTTATCACCTACAATAAGCGGAACTGCATCCTGGGTCTCTTCTGAATCCTTCTTCCTCGTCATTTCTCTAACTTGTGTGCAACTTTGTCCCACTGACCATCCGGACAACATAGCATCAGATATTCTGAGCCACCATCTTTAAATTATGGGCTGTATATTCACCGATATCTTTGTTTCCATGGTTCCAAGCACCAAGTAAAATCATCCCCACGGCCATACACTCAATGGTGCTTTTTGCCTCTTCAAAATATCTTGTTGGACATAAAATGTTCACCAAGCAACCATAGTGTTGGATGATACGGACGCCACCCATGGTGGGTCAACCCGACCCATGTGATGGACAAATAGTGTGTGTTGTGATATTTTATATCGTACCACAAGTGTACGGTGTCAAGTTTTAGTAAAGATGAGGGTAGAGTGTCGAACCCACATGGATTGTGTTCACTCGCACTAAGTAGTACAATTGATAATCCTAACTTTATTTAGAAGATAAATAATAAATATTTAATTAAATAAATAAAATATAAAATAACTATATAAGAGAAACTAATACGATAAAGATTCTAGAGTCTGATTTCACCTAACCATCCCTTATGTATTTGTCATGCCAATTAACTTGTTCAGTTGTATTGTTTATAAGTCAATAATACTCAAGTATTCACTCCCTCTCTCGAGTAACAGTGAAAATATTATCAACTACAGATTTCAATATCCCTATAAAAATCCAGTAATTAACAACTCATTACGTCTTGTGACTCTATATTAACGACTTCAAATGAACTACAGATTCTCTCGAATTCTATAAAATCTTAGGTCATATTATCTAGATCTTATTCAAAATCCCCTCTCTCGAGTGATAGATACTAAACATGCATCATCTCAAATTGTGGCTAGCAACCAAGAAGCATTAAACTCAAAAGAATATAAATAAACTGAATAAAACTTCATAACAATATTAGCAAATAATACAATGTTCAAGCAGTTACATCATTCTCCAGAATTAAGGAGTTAGTTCATGACTAAAAGATAAAAATAATAAAAACAAGTCATGAATCTAATGGAAATCATTAGAGTTCAAAGAAAGAAATTAGAAGATTTAACCCGAAATTGAATCTCTTCCTCTTCGGACGTCACCGTCTTCATCTCTTCTTGTCGCTCTTCAATCCTTCTCCTTGGATCTCTCTAAAAATATGTGTTTTGTGTTTTGTGCTGTGTATTAGCCTCCCCCTTGAGTCTTGGACGAACTAATATATTTATAATAGAGCCTTGGGGTCATTGTGCATAAAAAAACCCTAAAATTCGTGTTTTGGGTCGCTACGGGGCGCGAAAAGTGGGCGCCGCAGCGCCCAAATCTCTGGTTTTGTATGCAGGTACGCCGAGGGCCCCGCGACGCCAGTGATTATTTTCACTAGTTTTGCGCGTCTTGCGTCATGTTCTTCCTGCGTGCTTCCGATGCGTCCGAATGGTCACAGAACATGTATAAATGCCCAAAGATCCATGTATCAATACTTCCTACAAATAAAATATAAAAGAACTATAAAATACATTAAATGATATGGAAACTAACAAAATAATAAGCTAAGAGTACATGAATAAGTGGGTATAAACCACACTTATCAAGCACCCTCAAAATTAAGATTTTACTAGTCCCGAGCAAAAGACAAAATAAAAACTAAATAAATAAATCAAATAATAAGTAATAAACTTAACTAGGCCACTTTCGTAGGGATTACGATTGCATTTAGCATATACAACAAGCCTTTAAACCCCTAGGCGATCCTAGTGGACGAGTTATAGTCTCGTGAGGGCTTATAGCGATGACACCCACAAACGCCATTCACACACATGTAATCATGCAAAAATATAATAATAATAATAAAAAACAAATAAAATAATCCTGGTAGTTACGCATAATTGTTGGACAATTATGACCCATAGCATCACTATTTGTACAGAACATGGTGTTGTTGTACAAATTAACTATGTGACAAGGAAATTGCTCTTTTATCATTTGTAATTAGATTACCGGGGATATATAAATGATAAAAGTCCATATGATTAGTTCCAGATTAATAAGATATGAGACAGTATTAATCCACTAAGGTTTAATCATTAAAACATCCATAGTCGTAGTATTATCGAGATTGGACATCGATAATGCAGAATAGACTAGTATTATACTTGTGCGCGTTGTGGGAGCATAACGACATAGTTCTCATATATTTAAGTATTGGATACTTATGCAAGTGTAATAGGAGGTTGTGTTTACCGATGGTACGGAAACAGCTTCGCTCTGGATAGACCCCTCAGAATTCCATTGGTAGTATGACTATGTGTCTATGGAAGTCTGAATCAGGGTAGGTGTATTTGGTCTTAACCTGAGACTTGCACCGCTAATACTTGCGACAATCAATATACTTTGGTTTTGGTCATCCAGGGCTTTAACCGGTTCTATGTACGCATCTTCTGGGTATATTGAGAATCGTAGTGTATTGGGTGTGATGTCAAGATGGAAGTATCACTTCAGTCATATGGAGATGATGGTCACGTAGGATACGGAACTGGTGCTCTTATATGCTGCAGCTATCGGGATAATATGACTAGGTCATGTTTATCCGATTATAGAGACTAGTTACCAGAGATCCGATATGTGCTTCGTATGGGGCAGTCACAATTCCAGCCTCAGGCCTAGCACGTGACATCCGATACTGGATCGCAATACGCAATACTACGGTGTGTATTATGACCCATAGCATCACTATTTGTGAAACACACTAGTGTGATGGCTTGCACTTTATGAAATATGGCAGCTGAACGTCAAAATCGCTTTCCTTAAACGGAAACCTTTTGAAGGATGTTTGCAACATCCTGACGGTTTTTTCGTACCAAAACAAGCAAACAAGGTTTGCAAGTTAATTCGATCTATTTATGGATTTAAGCAAGCATTGCGTTCTTGGAACTATCATTTTGATGTAATCATAATGGTATATGATTTAATTCAAAATGAAAATGATTCTTGTGTATATAAAGAGGTTAGTGAGAGAGCACTGACAGTGATTGTCCTAAATAATGATGATATATCATTTCTTGGAAATGACATTCCCATAATACAATTGGTGAAAGCTTGGCTTTCATGAAAATTCTCCGTAGACTACTTGGGAGAGACAACCTTTATTCAAGGAATAAAGATCTACTGGGATAGATCTAAAGGTTGTCGGCACTCTCCGAGAACTCGTACATTGAAAGATATGTACTCGACCTGGTGTCTCATATGCTTTGAGCATATGGAGTCACAATCAGGCCAATCCAAGTGATAGTCACTGGATTGATGTTAAGAACATCCTTACGTATCTTAGATGATCTAATGATGCTTTCTTAAGTTATGGAGAAGGAGAACTTGAAGTGACTGGGTTCACCGCTGCAAGTTTCCAAACCGACAATAACGACTATAAGTCGTAATAAAGGTACTATATAGTTTGAATAACAGAACAGTGAGCAGGAAATCTTCCAAGTAAGATATTGTTGCCGAATAAACAACAAAGCAGATATTGCTGCAGCTGAGGCAATAATAGAAGCGATTTGGATCTATAATAATCCTAATAAGATTAGGTGTAGTTCTGTTAGCAGCTGAGCTAGGCTACAGCACAGGCTAAAGAATTAATGGTCTCATCAACGATCCAAGTATATACTTTAACTATTCATCTGATTCATTCGGATCATACATCGTGGCGATGGGATGATCGAATAAATCGCATCAGATGATAACTTTCCAAATCTGCTGACGAAAGCAGTTTCTCAGCAGGAGTTTGAGCGAACCGTACATAGTTCAAATGTAGGACACTTGAGTGATTGGCTATAGGCCAAGTGGAAGATTGTTGGACAATTATGACCCATAGCATCACTATTTGTACAGAACATGGTGTTGTTGTACAAATTAACTATGTGACAAATGAAATTGCTCTTTTATCATTTGTAATTAGATTACTGGGATATATAACTGATAAAAGTCCATATGATTAGTTCCAGATTAATAAGATATGAGACAGTATTAATCCACTAAGGTTAAATCATTAAAACATCCCTAGTCGTAGTATTATCGAGATTGGACATCGATAATGCGGAATAGACTAGTATTGCACTTATTCGCGTTGTGGGAGTATAACGGCATAGTTCTAATATATTTAAGTATTGGATACTTATGCAAGTGTAATAGAATGTTGTGTTTACCGATGGTACGGAAACAGCTTTGCTCTAGATAGACCCCTCGAAATTCCATTGGTAGTATGACTATGTGTCTATTTAAAATAAAACACAAAAACCCTAACTCTCTCTCTAACCTCACCACACAGGCCCTGCTCTCACTACTCTCTCTTACCACGATCAAACAAACCAGTAAACCCACACACAAACCCTAGCCTGGACAACTCACATACAAACCTCACACGGCCCTCACCAACTCACAAACTGCCCATAACTCAGCCCCTTGACACCTTACATGTAACAAACAACAAAGCAGCCAGCAGCCCTCCCTCACGTCCCTTACTTAAACACACACCACACAACCACCTTAAACACACACCACGCAGCCACTAAGAAAGACAAAGACGCAACCTTCACATTAGCCTCAAACAAACAGCCCCTAAATCGCAGTAAGGAATACCCCAAAACGGTCCAAATATCACCCTAAAACAGTGAACAAATACGATGAGCAAGACTGTAGTAAAAAAATAGAAAAAAAATAGTGAAGAAAACAGAGAAAACGGCAGTGAAAATAGCGGAATAGCGAAGGATAATCTTGAACCAGAAAACCAGAAAAATAACGGAGCATTAGCCCTTCTGGCGACTTCCCAACGCACTCCCGAGAAGCGACTTAAAAGGTAAGACCTGAGGGCCCCCTTTGTTATATTTTATTTTGTTATCCCGGACACGGTATTCTTGGTTGGACGTGGAATACGTCCAACCGGCATGCGAAGCCCTATATTAAAAACGGCCAAACCATTGGTCACATCTATTTACTATTCCGCATTTATTTTCAGTCATTTATTTTCCTTTAAAATTTCGCACTTAGCTTACTATTTATCATTTTTGTTATTTACTGTTGTTTCATCACATGCATTATCATATTCCATACATACATTGAGTTGATGAGTGCGTGCTATCTCTTGCGGTATATCGGATGGAAACCCAGTCGTAAATTCTGTAGCCGAATCCGAATGGACGTTAGTGCGGTCTGTACTTGGGATACAACTCCACGTACCGCTTGAGAAACTTTCAAGCACGTGTTACATTTTGATATTTAATTTTGTTCCGCTATTTATTTTCGATGTGTTGTTTCTTTAGTCATGCATTGATAATTTAATGCGCATGGGCTAACTAGGGTGGATTAAAGGTCCTCTATTCGAGGGAAATGCCTAAAGGCTACCTTTACCACGATGTTTTGCCGCGCCTTTTATTATGTCATTTATCATTTGCATATCATTACTTTATTTACGCATGCATTGCATTCTAGTACGCATGGGCTAACTAGGGTGGATTAAAGGTCATCTATTCGAGGGAAATGCCTAAAGGCTACCTTTACCATGATGTTTTGCGGCGCCGGACGAAGTACACTCGATTGAATGTGAAATATGTTCAATCGGACAAACGAGGTCCTACATTATGTATTCGTTTATCCATACATGTGTTTGTGTCATTTCAGACGCCATTTTGGTGATCTCGTTCAAACGCATTTCCGAACGCTACACGAACGTATGCATTCTGCCTCAGTCCGTTCGAACGCATTTACGAACGCTACTCGAACGCGCATCTATTTTGTTTTATCATGCATCAGGTCTTACCCCATTCGAACGCGTTCCCGAACGCTATACGAACGTGAACATTCTGTCTCATTATCGTTCGAACGCGTTTCCGAACGCTACACGAACGTATACATTCTGTTTACCGTTCGAACGCGTTTTCGAACGCTACACGAACATCCATACAGTGAACATATTTCTTTTCGTCCCATTTCATGCATGTTTGCTTCTTTGGTCATTTCTCTTGCATTACGTAATTAATCATATCATTTCATTATTGACATTTTTACTGTTGACATTTATTTATATTTCCGCATTTATCTACTTAATGTGTTCATGAGATTGTGTGCTTGTCTTTTTTTCACTTACTTCTATGCATGCAAACTTAGATATAGGTTATATGCAAACTTAGATATAGGTTATTCTTACATATATATTTTGCATAGACTCGGTTATATTATCACATAAATCCATCCATTACAAGTGGCATAAGTAAGAGACCATTCTGAACCCAACTGTTTGAGGTCTTCCCTTGCGAGGGGTGAGCACGACCTTAAATCATTTCCCAGTTCACGTTGGGTGGCGACTCCATTTTATTTCTCCGGTTTAGTCCCCCGCGGGCTACTCCGTACTCCTGACCGAGCCGCGAGCCTGGAACAGCGTCGCCGATTTCTGTGTCCTACAGCCCTACAAGCGAAAAGTAAGTCTGTCATGTAAAATAACAAAATGAAAATCAACTTAAGGGGAAAGTGTCCAGTCACTATAACTAGGACCCAAAGGCGTTACACATCGCTGTCCCCCTGGTCCTGGGTATGTATCTGTCAATGTGCATTGTGTCTCCCTCTGGGTATGCAAAATGAATATGCATCAACATATCAATTATACGATCATGTAAGTCATGCAATGAAATGCAATGACTTTATCCATATACACAACAGCAAAGTCAACTACACTCCATTACGAGCTGATGACATCTCACTCATCCAATACATACAAAATGGATCTGTACCCCATTTCAACAAGCACATCTATATGAAAAATGCTCGCACGTGTCATTAAACATATCAATGCATTTGATACATTGGTTCCACACTCAGACCAAACTAAACTGAAGTCTGGGAAAACTTTGCTAAAACTCTTTGCAAAACTTTTACATCTCGAGTACGGAAGCGTGCTCTACTTGAAGATATGCTTAACTATGAAAATGTAACAACAACTTGTACTAAACTTTCATGTTGATACTAGCTTGCTATTTAGAAACCTTACACTATGCATACTTTCAGACAATCTATTTCTATACATTCTCTTTATTAATCTCATTGTCTATACCTCTCGAATCTCTCATTTCATGCTTTCTAAAACTACATAACTACTATTACTTATTTTTGGGAGCCTTCAATCTATATAAATATCTAAACACATAATCAACAGTCGTATCTTGTCTACTACGATGAGTTCATAGTGATAAACTTACCTGGGGTCCATGATATCCTTTCACTTTCCCCATCTGTAACACAAAATACGAACTGTGAAGGTCGTTAATCATGAAAAACTTACTGATAGCATAAACTCCCAAACTTTTCGGGAAAATCCAAATTAAATTCGTTTTCAGTTTCATTACTCATAATACATCCAATACTTATATTACATCATTAAACATTGTTCTATATCAATTCAGTAGGTCAAATATGCAAATTACGCGTTTCTAGAAAATCCTCCAAAAAGTTTTCGAAAACGCTACGGAGGATCCTAAGCCCTCTGAACCTCTCTGGAATTACTCAAATACTAGTGTATCATCATAATTAACCTATATCCTAAATTACGTTCATCAAGGAACAAATGCGTGTGAAATCTGATTTTAGTGGAAACTCGATTACTTATCAGATCGATCCAATTCACTCTGATTTCTCTCGAATTCTACCATAAACACATATTCGATATACTAATACTCAAATAATTCAATTTATATCATTATGTTACTCTACAAAGTAACTGGAAACATCCAAACATTTAACGAAAAACTTGAAATTAATGAATGTTTACCCGGAGGTCTTACCAAGATTTCGAGGCCATATACAGACTCTAAACGATCCCACGAACGCCCTGGAATCGACGAAATTTCAATCGGATGTAGTTTTCATTCGATATTACTGTTCACTGCCGCTTCTTCTCCTCGTTTTGCATGCAACCAAGCACGGGTCATAAAAATCATGTCGTCATCTTGTAGTACTCTCAGATAGCTTCGATTTGGCGGGTGGCTCGGGGCGTAAAATGAAGCGAGGAGCCGGGATCGATAAACCCATTTTCGCACCTTTCTCCCTATTTTTCTCGTTGTTCCGGCCACCTAAAGGGGAATCACCGACCACCACGTGGTCGGCCTCCTCTGGACGAAGCCGGCGGTGCCGGCGCGCACCGCTAGGGGTGGCTGGCTGGCCGTACGCCGATTACACCTCTCTTTCTCTCTCTTCTCTCTCTCTCTCTCATTTTTCTTCTCTTCATCTCTCTGTTTTTTTTTGATGATGAACAGTAAAAGAAACTTTACACATAATACCATTCTTCCAGAAATTATAAAATTGCCCCCACTTAGAAGGGTATTTTCGAAAATCAGCTATTTTGAAGCCTTTCTGATGTGAATTTGAAAAAGTGTTCAACACAAAAGTTCGTTTGCTATCTTTATAGCCGGAAAAAAGAAACTTTTACGCTTATGATAATAAAATCAGAAATCCCGTAACCGGTTCTAAAAATCATGCATTTTCCAACGCGATGAAACTTCACTTAAAAATATTCCAATCTATTTTCCAACACCGAGAGCCTTATTTTCAAATATCAATCAGTTCCAAATTTTAAACTTCGTTTCGAAAAAATATTCGGGATATTACAAACGGCGCCAAAAACTTGATCGCGATTTTCACATGTTACGCAAGCGCACGTATCGCTCAAGTAGTATAAAAAGTTATCGATCCCATGAGGACTTATCACCTACGTTACTAATTATTAAGACTAATGACCTACGAGTTTCTAATTAAATTAAATTTTATTTTGCGTTTGAACTAAAGCTAATGCAAATAAATATAAATTGGAAGTTTGTAGAGATAATCAAAGAAAGAAAGCATCCAAGGTTGTGAATCTACTCGGTATTATTCTAAAGATGAATTGGTTGTCTTATATTTGTGGAATATATTGGTTTATTAACCTGGAACACTAAGATATCCACAAGTCTCTTTCGATGGTCGAGTGAAAATATCCAAAGCAAATTAAATAACTATATTTCTATGTTAACTAAATCACCCTAAATTCATTAAGAACGAGTTCTAATTATGGCTACATCCGCCCTACATGTATATTTCTATCATGGAGGGAAATCCCAAAGATGAGATCGTGTGCTATTGAATCTAAGACTAAACCTAAAATTCATTTGTCAGGTTCATCTAAGTTTACCACATCAATCCTATCGGTGATCAGGCAACATGAAGCATTAAGCATAAGATTCAATAAATAAACCACAACATCACACAAAATATAAGAAAATCATTTTATAAGTTCATAAATACGGGTTTCATCACAACCCAGATTGAAGGTTTAGTTACTACACATGCTCAGAATCTCTAAATATATATTCAATGATAAACAAAACATTAACGAAGTAAAGGAAAGAAACAACTATGTCGAGATCGTCAGTCCTTCGCTCCTTGCTAGTGAGTTCATATGATATACTCATTTATTATGTTCTTGGATTATCCTTCAAAAATCTCTCTTCGAGGCTGTAATTTTAGGTTATGAAACTATCATTTAGGTTTTGGGACGAGTTTTTGTTTATATTGGAGGTCCGAGGAGTGTTTCCTGCTTAAAATCGAGTCTGAGCCGAATAAAGATACACAAAATACGTCGACACGCATGTTACTGGCGTCGCAATGTGCCCCTTTATCTTCACCGGCGTGCCACGATGCGCCATGGTGGGCGTCGTGATGCACCACCGTAACAGTTCACTGTGAGTTGTGTCATTTACGCGTCTCGACACGAATTACAGCGTTGGGACGCATGTTTTAGACTCTGAATTTACCCTAAAATGCTCTGTATTTTGCTGCTTTTACCCCCCGTTGATTCCCTTGAGTCTCCATATTATTTTTACCTACAAAATGAACCCAAAACATATCAAAACACTCAGAAAACTCGAGATAACTCATAAAATATCAAGCTAGAGGGGCGGAAAATATATCCATATTAGTCGTTCATCAGTCGTGACATGAACAACCTCTGCAGACTGGGCGTTAATGGGAAATATTGTAATATCTTTTGAGGCACTATATTCCCAAGACCTCAGACTTTATATCGACTTTCACCAAAGATCGGACAATATTCAAGTGATTCATACTCGGCACGAAATAATACAATATCATACTTATAAGCATCAATGGATTCATACCCCATTCCAATATCACACAATATTTTCTTTGCCTCGTAATAAGACTTAGAAAATTCGATGCCAACTGGTGACATTTGGTTAAGTAAGTCTAGCATCATATCAATACTTTTATTGGTCATTATGTTCATCACTTTAATGTGCAATAGTTTCACAATGAAATTCAAGATCGACATCCCAGCATCTTCAAATAATATTTTTTTGTGCCTCTTCAAGTAGTTGACTAAAGAAATTTTGATCATTTCCATCTAACACTGATATGTCACCGCCAACACTATGACCGACTTGTGGGCCTTGTAAGTCGCTCAAAGCATCAGTTATCTCATCGTTTATAGGTTGATTGTAACTACTACTCCTTTCACTAGAATCAATAAATCGTGATCGAGAATTATACTGTTCACCATGATAAACCCATGTATGGTAAGTTGGTGATATTCCAGACATGTAAAAATGATTCTCAACTTCATCTAACTGTTTCATTCTCCTATTCAAACAATTTATACATGGACACCAAACACGACATTCTGCATCAATGTGTTGCTTATCCGATTCCATGAACTCATAAACTCCATTACGGTATTCAACACTCAATCTATCCACCGAGCTTATCCAATTTCTAACCATTTCAGCCAAATACTTACATATAATAATATAATTATTAGACATTATATTAAACTCATTAATATCACAAATTCATTAATTACTTATTTAATAATAAAGATGGAAAAATATAATTATTAGACATTATTTTTATTTTTATAATTATTAGATATTATAAATAATTCTATATTTATTTTTATATAATAAATAATAAAATTATAATTATTAGACATTAAATTAAACGCATTAACATCTCCAATTTATTAATTATTTATTTAAGCATACACATAATTAATTAATTAATAACAAAACAAACTAATCTTACTTACATATATGCATCATAATCAACTAATAACAAATTAACTAACTAACACAATGCATATAATAAAGATAATTATAAAAAATTAAATTTAAATTAATTAAGTGAGAGTGATTCAAATATAAGGAAAAATAAAGATAGATGGAATAAAACTTACCTTATGAAAAATTGGAGTTTTGTTGAAAATTTGTAAGAAAATTATGAGTGAAATTTGCAGAGGAGAGAAAGAGCAGAGGGGTACGACTTTTAGCTTCAATTTTAGATTTCGACGCTAAAAGTTTAATCTTTTGCGTCGAATTGTAGTTTCAACGTTAAACTGTTGACCCTTTGATCTCGAACAAATTTTACGATGCTAAAAGTTTAATATTTTACGTCGAATCATGGAATCGACGCTAAATGATTTATTAGCGTCGAAAAAAGATTCGACGCTAAAGGTTTGGAAGTGCTAAAGGTGCATTTTCTTTAGTTAAATAAATAAAACTACAATGCAGATACGTCACACTAGTTTATACAAAAAATAAAAAATAAAATAAAACTTGTACAAACTTCTATATCACTCACTACTCATAAAACTATCCTACTATATCTTTAAGATTCACAAATTCTATCAAACAAGTGGGATGTGATATACAAGCGATGAAGAATCAATTTGCTTTCGTATAATTTGCCAATAATTGAATTTTATATTACCAAGGATGATTGTATCATAAACAAAACAAAAGCAAACAGCCAAGCAAAAGCAAAAACATTGTAGATCACAAGTATCTTGGAGCCAACCACACCATCAAAGAAACAACACAACACAAACTTAAAAATCAAAACCTACCCACACGGCAAGGAGCCTAAACTACAAACAAGTTGAGCGATTTGTTGACACAACATTCCATTTCATTCTTATACAAAAGCATCATCCGAAAATCACAATCTCCTATCAAACAAAACATATGATCATTAATTCAATTCAAAGATCATTTCCATTCTGATGGAAATTGTTTGACATCACAAGTTCAACAAAAGCAAATTGATTAACATCACAAGTTCAACAAAAGTAGTGTTGGTATAATTGGAAGTCACACACATATATATAATATGCATGTGATTGTAATCATTGTACAAGGTTTCCGCTATAATAGGGGTTTAGGGAATGTCTTAATGTACTTTAATTTATCTTATTTCTATTTTTTTCACATAAAGATGTTTTCCGGGATTCGACACTTAACCATCATGCTTTGTGTGATCACTGAATATCAATTAAGGAAATGTGAAAACCCATATAAGCTAGTATGTGGAAGAAGAAGATAATGATGATACATAGAAGATAGTATGTAAGTTCGTTTTCTACAGATGAAGAGAAGTATCAACATCAGAATAATCAAAATTTCTTGATGTGCTTGGACTCGCATCCATATTAGGCCATAAGCTTGTGGAGGTTTGACTAGTCGTGGCTCGAAAATCAGCATGCTTGCCCTTAGAGTTAAGTCCCAGGGAGAGTGAATAATCCTGAGGAGCTGGCTCTGTCTGGAAAGATGATTTGTTACGAACCAAGTGCATACCTGAAGCAGCTCCCTGATCAGAATCAGAAAACAGTTTTAACAACTCTTTCTCTTCTCTCTTTTCTCTCACTCTTTCAAGCTGTCTAAACCTCTCTTGCAAAAGAGCAATAGAGGAGCTGACCACGGTGGAATCACCACTCTGCCTACCCATTAGAGGAGACCCCAATTGCTCAAGCATTTTTTGATAGGTTAGATAGAGGCTATTCTTGGCTTTTGAAGGGCCACAGTAGTTGTGTTTTGTACAGTACTGATTTATGGTTTTTGTTTTTTTTCCTGTTTTCTTATTGATTATAGCTGATGTAACATAGTTGAGCATCCGCTATTGTGCATGATTATCCAAGAAGAAGACATTGAAAAGCAAGTCTAGAGAGGGTTGGGTTGGTAGATAAAGTTTGTATCCTGTACACAAGTCTTCTTCAGCTATAAGCACAGTATGGGGAAGGTTTTTATTTTTTCACGATTTTATTTTTAGAATTCGAATTCGTGACTAAACATATAATAATCTAGCTGATGTAATATAATTGAGAATCAGCTATTGCGTAAGATTATCCCAGAAGAAGACTGAAAAACTAGTCTATATAGGGTTGGGTTGGTGGATAAATGTCGTACTAAGTGTATAAGACTTTCGCTATAAGCAGGGTCTGAAGAAGATTATGATGTATGCAATCTTATTCTTATTTTTTCGTAGAGATTTTATTTTTAAAGTTCGAACGCGTGAGCGAGTGGATAAAATTCTAGTTGATGTAACACAATTGAGAATCGGCTATTATGGATGAATATTATCCAAGAAGAAGACTTTGAAAAGCTAGTCGAGAGATCGTATCCATTGCATAAAATTTCTACTATATATAGTGTTTTATAGAGATTTTGTTTTAAGGATTCGAACGCGGGAGCAAGCGGATAAAAATCTAGGTGATGTATTGTGCAAGATTATCTGAGAAGAAGAGTTTGAAAAGCTAGTCTAGAGAGGGTTGGGTTGGTGGATGTTTAGGCAAAAGGACTTTTTTGAAGGAAGATAATTGTAAGTGTTAAGTTCCAAAACAACATGGAGTGTAGCAATTGGAAGTGAGCTTTGAGAAGAATAAATGATTAGATAATGCAATGTCGGCTTCAAAGAATATGGGATTACATTTCAACTCAATTTTGTTCCTATTCTTTTGCCTTTGAATGAAGTTTTTGGGAGGTATGTATGAGGAGATTGACAAGTAGCTGAAGGAACATTTTGGAGTTTTATGTTTTTTTTAATGGAAGAAAGAGAAAGGAAACCCACCAACATGACCTATTTGTCTCTGTATCTACATGAGTCAAAACAGCTAAGCATTACTAACCAACTCAATTCAACATACTGTTATTCTAACAATTTAACAGAGAGCTTGCCTAATCATGATATATAATAATTGTAGACTCATGTTTGTAATACAGGGGGAAAAAAGCGATAGGACAAGTATTAGTTGTAGTGTTTGCTAATCCTATCAATGTGCATGTGTGAAGCCATTAATCATTTTTATTTTCTTATCCAGCAAAAAAAAAAATGATAAGCATACCACAAAATCCGCTTCTAATGAATATTAATAAAAACCATAACTGTAAAAGCAATATCAAATCAAATCAAACTAAACTAAATTGTTGATGGTAAGAATCAAGATGTAATATATCAAGTAATTGGCCAAAGATAAAGATGAGATTTCCCTTTTTCAGAAGGAAAAGATATTCAGAAGAAGTGTCAAGCACTCCTCGGCTCGGCAGAAAGCATTGACATGATCTCCCGGATCTGGGCAAACCGGACTATGAGACTCAATACAAAACTCATAAGCCGATCACATCAAAATACACAGTCGAACACATTAGGGCGGGAAGGCAAGTCGAAATCTATCCGGTCAGAAAGAAAGGTGTGATGAGTCCACAGGTCGTCTAACCGCCCACCTAGTCACCGACAGAAGCCTTGGGAAGGTAATTCTCATTTACGCGTGTCATCTCCCGGTAACACCCACCAGGCGGTCATCATCACTAAATGCATGTGGCAGTGAGAAGTCAAACTGATGCGATGGGATGTCAGAGAGCATGTTCACTTTCGGAAAAAGCAAGCCTAGGGCAGAGAGCTAGTAAATGAAGCAGGTCCACGTGGAAGGCTCTGTGGAATAGGGAACAGTAGCCGCCTTAGTTTTACCGCCACAACTTAGTATATATAGAAGGGGGATGTATATTTGTAAAGGGAGGTTTTTTTCTTGTTGCTAGCTAGATTGATGAGCAAGCAAATTAAAAAAATAACTAGAGGAAAGAGGGAAGAGGAAAAAAGGAAGGAGGCAGAGAGAGAGAGCCTTTTTTTATGATTATTATTGTAAAACAGCTCGGCTTACGCACTAACCGACCACAAAACAGGTCAGCCAAACACATTTCAGCAATAAAACACCCATCTATTATGTGCCCGTGGACGTAGGTTGGGTTTAACCCGCCGAACCACGTTAATTTCTTGTGTCAATCTGCATGCTTTTCTCCCTCCGCCAAAGTTTGCTTTTGGTTGTCCTCATAACCAAACAAATTCACTGCTGAAGGAATGTTGAATCCCGGGAATAATACATTTCTGTTATTGTCTCTGAGACGAAAACCAGCCATCAACAGTTGGCGTCGTCTGTGGGGATCGAACAAAAAAGCAACTCGCGTTGAGAGGCAATGGTGGGCGTTGAAGGCTGCGATTTTCACAAGCAGCTCAACGACAAAATGGGTGGAAGGGGAAAGGAATGGGAAGAAGCAAGACGGAATAGGAGGAAGGAAGGGTCCATACGTATGAAGATCTTGTCCTGTTGAATTGTGGAATGAAATGTAAAAATGTTGGCCAACAGACACCCATCCAGGGCAAATTGTCGAATGAAATGTAACGAGGGGGATGGGTTACATCCGTTGGCGACAGCTGACCAGGCTCCTTGGTAGGAAGGAACTGCACTTTCTGAACTGCAGATCGCCAGCTTTGCAAGTTACTTGTGCTGGGGGACCGATCAGGGAGCTAGTCAGCCAAGGGCAAGGTGAACGCCTGACGGGTGAGGTACATATTGGTGAGGCGGTCTTCCCTGAACTAGGAATAACGAGGGAAAAAGTCTTCCGGGAAAACCGCGCAGAGCAGAGACTGAAGACCTCGCCCAAACACCCAGGGATGCATTCAACAAACAGGCGCCGGGAAAATGCATCGTCGAATGAGCACCGACGGAGCGCCTGGTTCAGCAGACCCTGTGATCCAGCTCGGAAACCTTGTGATCAAGTTCAGATCGGGGATCCCAACGGAGCGCCTGATGCAGGAGCCAGCTTGAATGTGAAGTTTACAACTCTAGCATACGCATCAGGAGTATTTCGGAGCTCGGATCAGAAGATGCGGTTGGACCGCGAAGCAGAAGACATAAGTAAACCAATGTAAAAGCCTCTCTTGAAATTTCTCGCAAAGAGTTGTAAGAAGGGCAGTATGTCCTTTAAATATGAATAAAACTCTTTTTTTTAAGAAACTTGCACATCGCTTGTTTATTAATTAAATATGAAAGTTGTCTTCATTATTTACTTTGACATGCTCGATGCGAAGGTAATGACTTGAGGTCAGAAAGGGCACCAAACCCGCGGCACGCCAAACACATGTGTTATTATCAAACCCCCGGGTGAAGTGCGCCGACCTGGCTCTTTTCGTTTTAAGTGGGAGATACTACAATGGATGAAGTGCATGAGGGAGCGCGTGAACCCCTCGAGGTAGGATCAGACTCCCGAGGCAGGAGCGTAACTACCCCATGACTTGCATCTATGTCTAGGCTCGGGGCTGGATTTGTCCCGCCGAGGCCTCTGTGTGCCACCGGCTCGGGGCTGGAGTTCGTTCCAGTGAGGTTTCGTGCTAAGTCACCCCCGCCTTTTGCCAATTCCATTTTAAAAAAGAAAAAGAGTTTTTTTTTTCGCTGGTGTGGTGAAGGGACGCCCGCGCCAGAGGTAGTAGAGCATCGAAGGTTGATTCGTTTCCCTTCTGTATAAGTCTTGGAAATTGATCAGCTCGGGGTTGGATTTGTTCCACCGAGGCTTCATGGTTGGATCGGCGCGGGGCTGGATTTTGTTCCGCCGAGATCGTGTAAATATTCGGCTCGGGGCTGGATTTCGTTCCGCCGAGATCGTGCAATTATTCGGCCCGGGGCTGGATTTCGTTCCGCCGAGATCGTGCAATTATTAGGCTTGGGGATGTATCATTCCCTCAGGTTCAAAAGCTTCCCTCAGCTCGGGTTTGGGATGACTCCCACCGAGTCTGATTCTTCGGACTGAGGATGTATCATTTCCCGAGGTTCAAAAGCTTCCCTCAGCTCGGGTTTGGGGTGACTCCCACCGAGTCTGATTCTTCGGACTGGGGATGTATCATTCCCCCAGGTTCAAAAGCTTCCTCCAGCTCGGGTTTGGGTGACTCCCACCGAGTCTGATTCTTCGGACGGGGGATGTATCATTCCCCCAGGTTCAAAAGCTTCCCTCAGCTCGGGTTTGGGGTTACTCCCACCGAGTCTGATTCTTCGGACTTGGGATGTATCATTCCCCTAAGTTCAAAAGCTTCTCTCAGCTCGGGTTTGGGGTGACTCCCACCGAGTCTGATTCTTCGGACTGGGGATGTATCATTCCCCTAGGTTCAAAAGCTTCCCTCAGCTCGGGTTTGGGGTGACTCCTACCGAGTCTGATTCTTCGGACTGGGGATGTATCATTCCCCCAGGTTTAAATACTCGACTCGGCTCGAAAAGAAAAATATTTGTTTTGCAGCCAGGTTCAATGATGGTTGAATTTATAATCAAGACGTCAGACTCAGGCTCGATAGAACAGATTTCAACTTCAAGTTACAGATGCCTCAGGGACAAAGATAGGAACTTCAAGTGGTCGCTCCTCAAAAAATAAAAAGCATGGGTACAGTGGTCGTGGGCTCGGAATATTGACTTTGCTCGGGAAGAAGAATTAAGAGACAGTAGCAAGGTTATTGACAGACAAACGACCTAAAAACAGTCAAAGAAGAAGACCTGATTACATATGCAATGGTGTCTTCTCCCTGGTTCCAAAAAACTGCCACCAGGAGGACGAGGGGTTCAACAATTTTTTATAGTTTCCGGCATCAACTCGTAAAAACTCGTTGATACCAAGAACTAGGGGATATATGTTGATGGTAAGAATCAAGATGTAATATATCAAGAAATTGGCCAAGGATAAAGATGATATTTCCCTTTTCAGAAGGAAAAGATATTCAGAAGAAGTGTCAAGCACTCCTCGGCTCGGCAGAAAGCATTGACATGTTCTCCCGGATCTGGGCAAACCGGACTATGAGACTCAATACAAAACTCATAAGCCGATCACATCAAAATACACAGTCGAACACATTAGGGCGGGAAGGCAAGTCGAAATCTATCCGGTCATAAAGAAAGGTGTGATGAGTCCACAGGTCGTCTAGCCGCCCACCTAGTCACCGACACAAGCCTTGGGAAGGTAATTCTCCTTTACGCGTGTCATCTCCCGGTAACACCCACCAGGCGGTCATCATCACTAAATGCATGTGGCAATGAGAAGTCAAACTGATGCGATGGGATGTCAGAGAGCAGGTTCACTTTCGGCAAGAGCAGGCCTAGGGCAGAGAGCTAGTAAATGAAGCAGGTCCACGTGGAAGGCTCTGTGGAATAGGGAACAGTAGCCGCCTTAGTTTTACCGCCACAACTTAGTATATATAGAAGGGGGATGTATATTTGTAAAGGGAGGGTTTTTTCTTGTTGCTAGATTGATGAGCAAACAAATTAAAAAAATAACTAGAGGGAAGAGGAAAAAAGGAAGGAGGCAGAGAGAGAGGAGAGAGAGCCTTTTTTATGATTATTATTGTAAAACAGCTCGGCTTACGCACTGACCGACCACAAAAAAGGTCGGCCAAACACATTCAGCAATAAAACACCCATCCATTCTATGCCCGTGGACGTAGGTTGGGTTTAACCCGCCGAACCACGTTAATTTCTTGTGTCAATCTGCATGTTTTTCTCCCTCCGCCAAAGTTTGCTTTTGGTTGTCCTCATAACCAAACAAATTCACTGCTGAAGGAAGGTTGAATCCCGGGAACAATACATTTCCTTTATTGTCCCCGAGACGAAATCAGCAATCAACATAAATAAAAGTACTTTTTCACCAAAAACGATTGCCAAATTTTAAGTCTTAACAATCAACGTAAAACCGTCGAATTTATATGATATGGCCGTTACAAAAATTTTAAGCAACCTCGGCCTAAACTATTATTACCTTTAGCCCTTGGAGCAATTTACAGCAATTTCACAACGGCTAGTTTTCTTCCACGAGCATTAGCATTTTCAAGAGAAAACCTTGTATATTTAACAAGTGACTATTCACGCCGGCCGGCGGTGGCCGGAAGGCCGTTGGCGCGACCTGGTGAAGCAAATGACGAAATTGGGATTGGGGGTCAAGTTGGAGAGTTTATGAAGTTTTGCCATTTTAGCAATTTCCGAAAACTATGGGTATTATAGAAAACTTTCTGAAATTTACAATCTGACCCTCAAAAATTACAGTTAAGTCTTTATCATGGGGCTTTCTCAGAAATTCATATTTTGAAGCTCTTCTTTTATAAATTTCGAAAAGTGTTCAACACGAAGGTTGTTTGTTTTGGAAAAATGAGCTTAGTGGTTCAAGAATCAACTCAATCAGAGTTTGTTTGCTATTTTTATAGCCGAAACAAGAAATTTTTACGCATATAACGATAAAATCAGAAATCGCGTAACCGGTTCTCAGAACCACGTATTTTTCAACGCGACAAAACGTCACTTAAAAATATTCCAACCTATTTTCCAACACATAAAGTCTTATTTTTTTGATATAGTCTCATTCAGAGACTCGATCTACAATATAAATTCTTCCGAAAGAGT